>JBBPKD010000065.1:0-47472 GCA_038089075.1 Singerocomus inundabilis
CAGCAATCCCTCGGTTCGGAAGGGATCCGGAATGAGGTAGAAGTGGGAATACGTTTGCATGAATTTATTGGTGTACCAACGACTGCACAGGGCACGCACATTGAAGCGATTTGGAAAAGAACAGCTTCTATCAACTGCCCTAAGATGGCTTTGTCTAGTCACTAGTACGCTTTTCATTTCGTTCATGGTCATTTCGCTGTTTCTTATTGCACTGTTAGTCATTTTCTTTCTTCGTACAAGCCTTTCACTGTTTCCCTCAGAATTCTCTAATAAGGTGACGATAGACTGAGGGGACGCAGGGGTCGGTGCGGTGTAATATATACATTACCCATGCTAGTAGCACCAGAGAGGGAATTATACCTACAGTTCCGAATCAGATAGCACTCCCTTTAGGTGAACAATTATCGACATGGAACTCTGGTACCATTTGAACATTGAAGTCTGGGATTCACGAAACACTGGCCCGTCTAATTTGCTGATACAGCATGAATCGAACCATCCCCACTGCAGCCCAGCCTCTCGCACGGTCATGCAGAACGTCACCAACTTGAACACTTGGGCGAGCTCGCCAGGTTGTGTGCCAATTCATGAAGAATATCGTTCGGCCCCTTCCCGGGTATGCGAGAACATGCCATATCGGAAGCATTCCCGGATAGTCTGCATGATGTGAAAGTCATCAATCCCAGTGGTCATCGATGTAATGAGCTCCTTGTATGTTTAATCGGCTTCAAAGTCATCTCAATGCCCACGCTTGTCGTGAAGACGACCAGTCACTGTTAATGAGGACAAGAAGGGCACCTTGTTGAGTCTGTTGGGCAATGCTGCGGATTGCCTCGAACACCGGTGATGGGCTCACATGGTGGAAGCGTCAGACCATGCTTTGATATGAGTCAAAAAACCCTTACCCCGAGTAACAGGTTCGGGCGATTACTCAAACATTAGAAACATATGGCTATCCGCATCGATCGCTTCATCGCAACGATGAGCACCGAGCAGTGCTGGGTGCATGCTTTCGTAGCCACATGGAGATGAAGAGTCTAGTTTGTTCACTTGGCATCGTATTCACTAACTGCTCTTGTGTAAACCAGGATATACGCACCTCATCCGCATCTTCTAGAGAATCTTGCCATACTCTAATCATAGCCCATGCTTTGCTTCGTTTCGTCAAAATGTCTGTCGATATTGGATCAAGGGCCAATGCTATATCGTAGTGGACAATCGCGTCTTTGTATGAGGCAAAGTCCGTGGCTTTGTCTCCACGTTGTTCCACGGACTTGCGACAGCGTGCTTTGAACTTAATGTACAAATGTCAGAGGACACTAAAGGCAATGATTGAAGTAGAACATCCTCACTAGCAACCTATTTACTATTATCAATAGACTTTGTTTCCACACCGAGAACGTTCTTTTTGAAATACCGGATTGCCTCTGTACTCAGTTCTACTCAAGAACGTCGCGAACCGCACGGTAGGTGACGATACTTGGAAGCTTGAACTGATCCGAAAACGTTGTATCAAATCCAGTCTTGAGACTGTAATATATAGCCTACCTTGGTTGCAGCGCTCAATACCTCATCCACGAACTACTAAGCAAAACCGTGCTCATCTACTTGGTGAGAAATGTGCTTGGGATCGATAAAGTGAGCAACAGCAAAGTAGAGTGGGATGCAGCTGCTTTATTGTGTCTCCAGCGCTCGATCCTTTGTTTCCGCTTATCCCCACGTTGATATGCATTAGTGCTCGAACTGTGATGATAGAGATGAAACACCCTCGCATCACGTGAGACGGAAAAACAAAAACTCACTACAGTTTCGTTGATCTTGACCTCTTCGGTCACGCAATTGGTGAGCTTGAGAACAGAGAGTGCAGCATCGATTACATGGCCCTCTGCATACGGAGTTTCACATTTATGCCTCTGCTCATGCGCATAGAGGACCCGGACAAGACTAAGGCTATCCGTTCTATGTTGGAAATCAGCATGCTGTGTGCGGTGTTGCTATTCGAGATTGGCGATTTTGCTGTTTGGAAGGTCAATGCACCTTGCCTTAAGGTAACAATGAATACGCTCACAGAGGGACTCGTTGGTGCGTTGGAGTTCAGTCTGAGAGCTGTTCACGGAGCTGTTGCTCGTTTTCTTCAAGATCCGCAACTCTATCATCCAATGAACGTAATTGTCAATGAAGCGCGCAAATCGGGGCGCTAATAAACGTACCCGAACTTTCCTGTCGTGCACAAATAAGCGCAGATATCTCTTCAGGTCCAGCCACTTCCTGCGTGGGTTGCAGGGCTCGCTCGCGGGAAATCTGCAATGGTTGACAGTGGTTTAGGATCCTGGTTCTGGTACGACTGGATTTACATAGAGTGAAGGAAAGAGGCCACACGGGCTGCAAAGAATGAGTCCTCCACCCATCATAAGGTCGTCATTCACTGAGATGTCCATATTGAGACAACGGAATCAGTATGTCTGATGACAGATCCCGTTTGTTCGTGCGTCACAGAGTTCCAAAGCGAGACAGACGAGTCTGAAGAAGCTACGATGAATACACCGTCATTTGTCAGGGCAGAGGGCTATCCAATGGTTCCGTGGATGGAAGAAAACAGTACAACCTCCGATTCCCAAGTTATGTAAGCATAAGTAACATTCTTCAGAGTCCCTGTTCTGTCGGTATTGCGTGGTCGCTCAACTCAAAAAATGGATCGCTGGGCTAGAGCACAATCCCCTCGTGAGCTCTGCAATGCTCAAAACTGGCCGACTGTGCGTTTTCAGGTGGGAGTATCTCTGTATGTGGGTGTCCGACCCACCATTTGTTGATAGAGATGCGCAGAAAACTCAGGACTTACACAGGTGCCCACAGTTTCCTCGGCGATAACATTTGGAACATTATAAGTAAGCAACTTGGACGTCCGACAAGCTGACGGTACTTATAAATTACAATTAAGGGTGACGTCCTTCCTCCTCTCCACTACGCTGAGCTTATTATACATACGTACTACTACTTATCGGAGCCACGGAACAGGGTGGGGTGACACTGGTACGCTTGGTTCGTATGAAAATTGCAAATAGTCTACCGTCTGAGTGACAGTCCATCCGTGCTGATGATCTGGACTCTCCCCGATTTAGCGTCAATCTGGCACAATCCCTGCGGTGGTGCACGACTGCGCACTGGAATAGCACTCGTGCTGATCGAAGCGATTGCGTCGTTTCCTACGGCTGCAATATTCGCCGCCACCGCCACCATCACTTTTCAAACCCATCAGAGTATCCATTGACCAAGCGTTCTATGGATGGCACCCAGTGATCCCGGAGGACAAGGCATCCAGAAACTTATGTGCTTCCCTGAAAATGTTTCGGTCAGCACCATCGTCGATAAGCTCTCCGACCAACGTCATCGAAGCGGAGATGTTGTCGTCAATAGAGTGAGTGTCGTCTGAGTTACATTCAACCTCATGTTAAATCACATCCCATAGAGTTTCTTCTATCTGTTGATACTGATCAGCAAATTATTTCTACCCATTACGCGGCAAGGACACCTGAACGGCGTATCAGTATCCGTCCTTCAAGTGGATGCTCAGGCTCTTAGTGCATCTGGCCCTTGACCTTATTATCTCTGTGTCGTGTATGTTGACTAGGCCTTTGAGGATGTTCTCGAGAAATGGATAGATACGTGGATTTACATGCTTGAGATTATTCGAACAAAGACTTGTAACAGCATCGCTGTCAGCACATCGTAGGGTATGTGGTTGCAATTTTCCATATTTAATTGTCAAATCACGTTCATCACATGACAGCCACAACGGGAGGAAGTCAATCGAATCATTTCTCTGTTCAACACCACTCGTCGTTGCCATTTATAGCGAAAGAATATTCACTGTGAGCCTTCGCATTAACCTTTCTTTGTCTCTTCCCTCACCATCTCACTCGAAGTAGTTAATCGCACATCAATATTTCAATATAAAGTGTAACGTATGGATAATCGACGATCTATAACTCTGATAACAACCATCGGAGAGGAATTCAGCCTCCAGTTTGCACGCAATGCTCGAAGATTAGCATCACTTCACTATCACCCTCTCATATACCACATTTCGCTTATGTTTCCTGATCCAGTCTAGCTGATGTTTCTGTTGGGGAATAGGCTGCCTATACGGTAAGAGCAATTCACGTACAATGTTACCGCAACCAGTGTAGTGTAAGTGAAGTAGGGACACTAACATAACAAGACATGCAAGAGTGAGTAATTCAACACTGTGGTATATCCAGCTCGGAATCAACTTCGATCTTGTCTATGTCATATTGTACATGCTTCGAAGGTGAATGACACATTAGTTTACACAAGATCCCTGCTTAGGTCCCTTGTACCATAGGACCATATCGCACATGCAAAAGAGAAGCTCCGTCGAGATCGCGCACCATTTGGAGGATTATAACACATTTATCTAGGTAGACAAGACATCCACACAAGTAATAAACAATCCAATCATAGCTATCATCCTCTACTATTTCTAACACTCCAAAACTAATATTTGTCTGCAAGTTCCCCCAGAAATCAAACATCATGTGTATTTTCTCCTACCCTTTCTAGTTCGAACGCCTCTGATTCACCTTCTTCTGGGGTGACACCCACAAATTCAATTATGGATGTGACCGCAGTTTGACTAGTGATGGGTTCCGGTAGTGCACCAAATCCAGTATCGACCACCTGCCAGCGCCTACGCAGCTCATGATCACACAGCTCTCGCATGCCGATGATGAATCGAGGCATAAGAGGACATATAGCAAAGTTAGAGTGCATGTATAGGACAATGAACACAGAATTGGCATTCAACAATGTGTCTTCGTAGATGAATGAAAAAATGTTGAAAATCATGATTCTGAAAGTTCAAGGGGGTGAGTAATTAGTTTATCAGCAAAGGCTCAGGAGCATGATGGTATGGAGGACGGACTAAGGAAAATGGAAATGATATAGGGGGAAGGGAAATTGAGACATACAGGATGAAATAGAGGATCCCATCTTCTACAAGTCGTTGAATGTATCGATTAGGCTGCCATCGCGTCGTCACTTTGTACAATTCGATAGACTGCCTTACAGTTTGGATGACAGCAAGCACCAGAATAAAAACTGCCAAAACAATCCGTACTATCAATGCACACGTGTGAAGATTGTGCCCTGGTATGTTGTTGGCCTCTGATGAAACACAAAATGAGAAATCAAAGAGCTGAACTACTTGGACTAGAGGAATACTTGTATGAGATTGTGGTGATGAAACCAATTCAGCTCAAAGTTTACCTGTGAAGTCTGTATTTGGATTGTGATTAACTCCTGCAACCACAAAACCAAAGATAACCTGTGGCACATAGATGGCTAGGAGGACACAAAGGATTGCCTTTAACTGGTTCCACATTGCATACACTCTCAGAATCATGACAACTGATGTTGAAATCATGGTCCAGTCACAAGAGGACGACTTATAGTTGAAGTAATCACTCACTATCAACAGCATTATAAAATGCTTCGAAGGCCCAGCCAGATATTAGAAACATGGCAGTACCTAAATAAGTTCATCACCAATGCTCATGAAGTGAAGGACAGTAATCAACTAACATCTATAAAACTCTTGTTAAGACAGTTTCTCTGTGAAATTTAGGTGTATACATCTATCAGAAGATTGTCACTTGTAGCCAATAAGACACAGGATGAAACACTAACTCTAACAGGACCAGGAATAAAGGTACTACTAACTGTGAATGCATACAATTGTTAGATGAATTAACCTCCAATCTATGTAACTCCAAACTTACCAAAGGAATTGGCACTTGAGTATGTACAGTAGTTTCCATTAACCGTGTATTTTGTTGATATGCAACATAGTGAAAGCACACTTACATACAGGAAGAAAGGCCAAGATAACGAACCTATAGGATAGTGGATTATCCTGAGATAGGGTACCTCCCTGACATTTTGAACGCACCAGCATGAAGATTGTAGAGACCCATGTCCAAGGTCTGCACTATACAATGGTCATGAGTTGAGTACTTTTTGAGGAACCAATACATTGATTTTACCCAGATATAATTTATCTTCTAATGTTATTTGCAAAGAAATATGTATAATGTGCAACATGAAAAAACATACCTCTCTCGAAAAGGTGAGAACTGAAGAAGTAGAATGGCAGTTGTTATTTCAGAACAGAAAGTAAATAGTGCATGCACACTTGGCATCACTTACGATAATCATATATGATTGCAGTGGCCATCACAACTGCTTGAGTGTATGAGAATGATTATTTGCAAAAGATATAATTGAGGTTACCAGATACATAGTTATTTGAATAGAGGAATTCCATAGCAGATTGTGTGTCAGACGACATGGATGGCACAAGAGAGACGATGGTGTCGTCGGGTGGTTTGGTAAGAAAGAAGGAACGAAAGTTGAGGATAGTGTGACTTACGCACAGGTCAGTCTTCAGATTCACTGACAATTATATCCTCTAGCTGGTGCCAGAATGTATTTTTTACCATCACATAGTAACAATGAGGTGTACTACGCAACATTTATGTCATTTCTCTGAGGCACCATCAATGATGGATGACATGAGACCACATGCATGTTCTTTACGGTAGAGTAGGGCAGTCTTGATGTATGCTAGCTTGACAGTTACGTGATGAGCCACCCACTAGCTCTACATGTATTTTTTCGGCCACTGGAATTCCTATACACTATTATCCATATCAGTCGTTCATTTTTGGGGCGCTGATGCGAATCCAAAATGTCAGAGGGCCATGTTTCATCGCCATCTGAACATCCATACCTATCAATGCTCCTTCCAAGCTACACTCAGCTCGAGAACTCATGAAAACAAAGTGTATCTTGACTACTTCTTCCTACCTATCAATACGTAGTGAATCCGAACCCATTATTCATGCTGACTGAACTTAAGGATGGAAGCGTCATTTTTTGGAGAACTCCCTTGAACAAACAGTCAGCCTTGTTGCAATTCGAGTCTGGTAGGCAAGACCATGGTGATGATGTGAATCATCATAAGCGCTTCTCCTCCTATAGCCAAATCCTCACTCTCATCTGCACCCACACTACCTCAGTGAGAGAACAGCAAAAGCGATGTGAGGGACCATCACTTGTGCTCTCATCAACAAGTATGTCTGGCATTGCACGAGTCAGCGTTCTTGGACATCAAAAACGAACAATGCACGTGGATAAGGTCACAGAAAAAGGCCGATTTGAGGACTAGAAATGATCATTGAAGGCATGTGCTTGATGCCAAGCCCCGCCTACAGAAACATGTTCTCTGTCAATTTATTATTGCGACCGTGATGCCTCGAAACCCATCTCCGCTATTCAAGGACACCATACCACTTTCCGACCCATCGCGAACCATCGAAGCATTGAGTAGAACCGCATGCTCCAAACCCTCCGATGTTCGGACACTGTGATCGCACTCACCAAACTTGACGAACATGTGTCACAGCTACCATCCTCAGGGATAAAACCTCGTGGAATGGTAGTTTCAGTCCGGCATTGTGTGCAGTTGCTGCAAATGGGCTAAGAACCAAATAATACGATCAAACGCGCCCATGGCATGGTGAGTGCCAGAGGAGATACTGCATCGCGATGATGCCCAAGCTCTGTTTCACTTCGCGATTATCTTCAGTGTCCACACACACAGCCTGGTTAGCCCACCGAGACACGGACTATAGATTTCATAATGACCATTCGAATTATTTGCTGGAGGCGATAGACGAAAGGAACAGGTGAAATACAACGCACCATGTACTATACTTTCGATGTGGTCCTTGCGAAGCATTCTACTTGAACCGATACGGCCGTCGGCGCGACATATGCATTACACGCAACACGCAAGCGTGGTATTTGAACTCGAGCATACAATGGAACGTCGCGAAGGAAGATGCGAATCATTCGATTTACCGTCAACACGACATTCAACGTCTAGTTATACCAAACGCAGAATGAGCTAATGTCACGTCAATGAGTCGACTGAGTCTCCTTCAATTCAAGTTCCTTTGGTCGATTATTAGTGTAGAGAACCCTCCTTAGCACTATCCACATGCATCTCACCCAAAGCACGAGACGCGGCGGTGAATTCACTTGCATACATGCGACCTTGAACTTCGGAAGTCGTCTCGTCGTCGACCTTTCAGCTGAGAGAACCCATAACGAGTGGACCCAGAACGGCTTACGAATTCAAGAAGACCAAGCAACCCCGTCAACGAATTTTAGATGAGTTCACTGCTTTCGCGCACGAGAACATTTTGTTCTTGGACAAAGGTGAAATGGTCAGATTTGATGGTGAGGAAGGGCATGGACTGTGTCGTAGGGAATGCTGTTTCTCTGCCACTCTGCTTCAATGAAGACTCGGAGAGTATGGTCAGCGGGCAAGGAAAACAATATCTTTGCTCGAACGTAGGCTTCTGGCGGTATTCCTGTCCACAATGATGTTAATACGTCACAGACACAGCAACACGAGGAGACAAGGCCACCACATGGCCACCCACATACCGGCCGCTTGTGAGTTCAATGAAGTTTGGTGTCAAACAACTAAATTGCACCATGTACGGCAGAACGAAGAATGATTAATGCATCGTAGGACTGGATTCCGCAATACACACTTGCGATTACTTCTCAGCAATATCCCGTTTGATCGGTCCATGCAAAACGTGTTCACGAATGCTTTTGGAGAACAGCATCACTTTCAAATTTCCGCCACTGGTTCGAGCCGAGGACCTGGGCTTGTTTGTTGCATGATTTTTCCCACAAGGCCAATTCGGTTCATGCGGCATCACGTGTTCCATTTCGATCTGGCCAAGTATGCGTCTCGCGCCAATGCTAACACATTTGGGATATGCTCGCCGAGTGGCGGTTTCACGACACTTCTTGTCTACTGTTTCAGAAATGGAAGGTCAAGGCCATCTGTCAGCTCTTTGGCCACGATCAATGACAACAGTGGTCAGAAAGTCCTCTGTAGAGGATGCAAAGTCCTACTGGCGGGCTGAGGCAACTGCCAGCACACATCAAATTGTATAGTACAACTCTCCATCCTCTTCAAACAGGCCCACTCATCGATGGACAATTAGGTGCCATCCTCCACAACGAACACGAAATCGGAATGCATGTCATCTCTTGGTGACCACTGACGAACCTCTTGGTCTGTGGACCGTGAGTCTCCAGGTTTTGGCTGGCTCTCTTCTTGTGTGTCATTACTCACAAGTGATCTTTCAGTCCATAGACAATGGTTAGCATCCAAATCGTGGTATTCATCATGCCCTAAGTTGCGGTGCCCCCCGGGATAGAAATCGTGACCGATGTTCAGTGTATCTTAGCTAGGTATTTGGGTCTCAACTATACTCGATGATACACCATGCGAAGGGATGCACGATGCCCTAACGTGTCTGTCAGGATGTTGCTCCCCGAGATCTGACCTTCAGTACCCTTGCATCTCTGTCTTCATGCTTCCGAGTGCTTGTTGACTTGGAGTTTTTAACTTACATAATTGTACGTTTACTCCGCTTTTCGCTTTACCTCGGCAAACTACAGAATTACTAAGATTGACAATGTCATCCTTCCTGCAGTCTGTGGCCTCATCAATTGAATACCCATGTACCGGCTGCAGTATTGACTGGATATCAAACAGCCAAGCCACTTTATTTGCGACGACGAAGCACGATCGATGCATACTTTAGGCACCGGATTATCTCCGTCGTGGTCTTGCATCTGAATCGTGGCCAAGATTGAAACCTTACCCGGGGGACTATGTGAAGTCTAGCAAGTGATTTCGCTTGAAGTGTTTCAGGTTTCTCGAGACTCGAGGCCGACACGCATGAATATTATGCACCTCGTGATAATAATACCCGCGGGTAGATGTCCTGCTTCAAGTAGCTCCAATAGCAATTCCAACGCACATGCAACTCCTCGTGGTGTTATGATGTTGCCAAAGGTCAGTAAATTGATTCATGCGATACTGTTATTCACACTGGTAAGTTTGATGTTATACATCATCCCTCATCTCCCTTTGATGATAAATATATAAGCCCTCTGAAGGATTACCTCACAGAATTCCATATCCCCACCAATGGATAATCTAGGTTCTGGTGTCCATTTGGACCGTTTCAAGACCGTGTCCCACGTCAACAATGAAAGGTCCTTAGAAAAAGATGAAATCCCATGCTCTACAAATGCCGACATTGAAACTGGATCAAGTACATCCGCTGATGAAGCCTTAGACATTATCCTCCACAGCGAACGTGATATCGTAACGCATATCATTTCTGTTGACGATGATTCCTCCCTTAATCCGTGGACCTTCCGTGCCTTCTTCCTCGGGATTGGTCTCTCCGCCTTCGGTGGCTCCTTGGGTATGTTTGATTGCCCTTTCAATTTTTTCCTCTTATTTTCACATAAAATAGCCGAGATCTACTATTTCCGACCCGTAAGCTCTATCATAATGACTATATTCATCCTACTGGTCTCATCTCGACTTCTCAGAAAATCGTTTTTGTGTCGTTGATGTTCCTTGCAATCGTCTCTTATGTTCTTGGATTGGCAATGGAGACATTCATCCCTCGTCATGGTCTATTCAAATACTTGAATCCGGTAAGCTTCATTCGCCCTTCGCAGCCCTATCTTATTTTTCTCCAGCATCCTTTCAACAAAAAGGAAAATACTTTTATTATTATCATGGCTAGTGCAGCAGCAAACTCTGCTCTCGCAACGGAAGTCCTTTCTGTCCAACGTCTATACTATAACATCACTCCAGATGCTACAGCTTCCGTATTCTTGTTGCTGTCCAGTCAGCTCCTTGGTTATGGTACCGGTGGCGTTCTGAGATGTAAGTTCACCACGAACGGTTAGGCAACCTCGTAACATGTCTGATGCGCTGTGACAAAAAATAAGCGATTCTACTCTATCCCTCGAGGATGCTTTATCCTGGGGTACTTCCACTTGTATCCATGTTTGACGCATTCTTTCGTGATGTTGCAAATGTTCGCCGTAGACTCAAGGTATTTTATCTCGTCTTCGGAGGGTAGGTCCTCCTTTGTCTTTTCGACTGGTGGTTTTAATTCGAGGTATACAGGATCTTCATTTGGGAGATCTTCCCAGAATGGATATTTCCCCTTCTCACTGGTTTCTCCATATTCTGCCTTGCTGCTCCGAACAACGCAACCGTCTCTCGACTGTTCGGTGGGAGCAATGGTAATGAAGGGCTAGGTATTCTGTCCATTTCCTTTGACTGGCAGGTCAATTTTCACGCACGCGTGATGTCTGTATCGTAACTGATCTTCCGATCCGTAGTATATCTCCCCTGGATTCAACCCCATGGTAATTCCCCTGAAAGCTCAGGTAGGTTAAATGCAAATAGCATAAGTATTGCGTATGGAATGTGGGTCGCTAACGAGACGGCAGCTCTCGGCCCTTTCCGGATACATCTTATGCATGTGCGTGTACTATGAACCACTATTAGATTTGTCTGACATATTCCTGACATCAGAGTCGTTTCTGTCGCCGTGTTTTACAACAATATCTGGGAATCAAAGAACTTCCCCTTCGTGAGTGTAAATATGCTGTGCACTAGATACATTGCTGATTTCAATTCGAAGCTCTCCCAAGTCTTGTTCTACCAGAACGGCACCGTATACGACCAGTCGTTGATCTTAAATTCGAAATATGAAGTTGATCCCACTCTGCTTGCGGAGCAGGGATTGCCATACTACGCCGGAACATGGGTCATACGCATCATGTCTGTAAATTTGGCGTTTGCGGCTACTTTCACTCACTTGCTTCTTTGGAATCGCGAGGACCTCCGCGATTCGTGGACCTGGGTGTCTCCCTCCAACCTCCGCAAGCAGTGGCAAGAATTTAGATGGCAAAACATTAACTGGAAATTCTGGGAAGACGATGGCATGCGGGAGAAGCCTAGCGCAGATGAGGATGTAGACCCTCACTATGCCCAAATGCTTAAGGTAAGCGTTGATCCTCCTTGCGTCACCATGATCATAATAACAAATATTGAACGACCCTGTGTGATAGTACCCTGACGTCCCGAACAGTTGGTACTATGTTATATTCGTGGTCTCGTTTGTAGTGGCTCTGGTGGTCATCTATAAGACTGAATCCACTTTACCATGGTGGGGCTTCCTCGTCTCGGTGCTCTTGGCGATCATATCCATTGTCTTCCTTGGAGCGTTGTACGCCTTTACGGGGATCAATCTCTCGATTCGTGAGTTTCCTATGCTGTTTAGCGTCTTACCAGCGAACCGATGTCGCGAACAGAAGCAATAGCACAAATGATCGCAGGATACCTGCATCCTGGCAAGCCAAAGGCCAACATGTACTTTGTCTTGTATGGTCACAGTAAGTCCACCTCTATCCTTGCGAGACATGTTTATCGATTTTGTCTTGAGACACTGTTGCACAGGCTGCTATACTGCTTCGTGACCTCAAGATCGGCCAGTGTAAGTCTTGGAGGCAATGCTTCCGGTCGAAAAGATTAAATATACCCAAACAGATGCTAAGCTCCCTCCTCGGGCGTCTTTCACTGCACAGATCATTGGTACCGTCTTGGGCGCTATATTGAACTATGGTAAGAATGCGTAGTCCCTTTTCAGTCGTACTTATACCATTCTTTCTAGTGTTAATGAACTCAATCATCGACAATCAGCGGGAGATCCTGCTTTCTGTTGAGGGAACGAATATCTGGTCCGGTCAGCAACCCCAGCAATACAACTCGCAGGCCATTACATGGGGTGGTCTCAGTCACGAGCTGTTCTCCGCTGGCCAGAGGTACCAGTGGGTCTCGTGGTCATTTCTACTCGGGCTCGCTGCTCCAGTGCCATTCTGGCTCGTCCACCGCTATTGGCCCAAGCTCCGTGCTGACTATTTCTATACACCTGTTATGTGGTATGCCCTCAGTCGTCACGCGACAGATTTGATTCATGTTCTTTTACGTAGCGTGTACCTCGGCTGTCTCGCTGCGGGCATCAACTCCTCTCCCCTACCCTACTTCACGATTGCACTCATCTCTCAATGGTGGATCAGAACGCGCCACCCTCGTTGGTTCCAGGAGTACAACTATCTCGTTGCTGCAGGTGCGTTGGTTCCTGGCAATTTTCTTCCCTCATACATGTTCACCTGTAATCACCCGGGCAGCTCTAGACGCTGGTGCTCAAGTCATGGTGTTCATCTTGTCGTTTGCGGTGCAAGGTGCAGCAGGCACTCCTCATCTCTTCCCTACATGGTGGGGCGCCAATCAGGGCGGAAATTATGACCATTGTTTGTATCTTAACTAGATGTACATGCAGTGGCGCTGTTGAAACATCCTGTACTACAGTATACTCAACAGTCGAACAGAACCCCAGTGGATGCAACTTGGATGCTGGCTGTTCGTAAGAATGACTACTCTGAACTGGCGATCGTCGACAAACGTGCACTTTGGGATCGATGTCTTCCTCGGTTCTATTCATTGAAAGGAACAAAATTGAATCGGATGATGCTTGACGATACCTTTAAAACAACGCAGGAGCTCTTAAGTCTCGTCATTGCTGGCTGCGTAGAAAACAGGATATTCCATTCTGGTTCTGGCTGTTCGACAGAATAATCAATCGGGGTGTTGAAAGGGGCTGCGGGGCGGAATTTGCCAGAGGGTGCATAACCACAGTAGACATTACCCCTTTGGTTGTTGCGCCAATTCTGTTAGGCAACGTCATGAGAGGTGGTGGTGTGAGAGGAGTGATGAGTCCACGGCGCAGTAGACTTGTCTGTGCACCAAGAGGCCTTCCTTGAGTTCATTCGGTCCAAGATCGTCATATGACTAGACAGTGATCGAGCTCCATTCACCCTTTCTCTTTCTTTCTTTCCTTGACGTCGTACCTCTCGTGCTTGTGGTGAGGCCAGCGTCATCCCTCCTGTTAACATTCATCATAATGCATCAGCAATTCATTCATTAATAGTCGGAATGGTTGCTGGAGCTCCGACAGGTTCACTGTCGTCTTTTCCACTCTATTCTCTGCATCGAAGGTGCCTCCCTAATCTTCCTTGAATGCATTCGAACATGATCAGAATTGGATACGGAATCCTATTAGTAGTACGCTCTAGAGAGATGAATCCATCTTCTAACACTGGATATCGATAGATAACGATAATAATCCAAACAAAGTGTTAAATACGACCCAAGTCCAAACAGGACAGGGAGAAAGGGGGTATACGCTCCAGAGTAGAAGTCCATGTGGTATCCAACTAAAAAGATAGCAAGGGTTTGGTATCGTCAGCAAAGTTAAAATCATCATCCATGGAAATGACATGAGTGTGGTCGATCACGGCACCCTGCAGTAGTACAACACTTCCCAAACATAGTCTGCCATGATCTTGTGTGTCACCGCCGATGGATGCCTATCACATTTCTTGAGATTAGGCATCACTTCCACACAGTGAAGCATGAACATACCCTGAGAACCATTCAAAGTAGTGGTCCGGATCCGTACAGTCGCCAGTCGTGGTAGGCCCAGGGTTACACGGAGAAGTGCTCACATACCCGAATGCCTGATACCCGGGATTCGAACCCAGTACTCCGTCCCAAATTGTGGCAAAGTTGGCAAATGCCACATTGATTGGGGGATCCTGCGCATGGAACGCGATAAGCCCGTCAAAGATTGATTGAAGCCAGGCCTGGCCCCACGCATCCTGAGTACCTCTACCATAGACGTCAGTGACAAGGAAGTTGCGGGCGTTAGTAGGTGGTTGGGAGAGGAGCTTCATTTGGCCGAGGAGGTCTTGTGCTGCTTCGGGGAGGTGGTCACCGTCGGCTAAACATCGTTCTTGAGTAGGGTCTCAATACGGTATGGAGTAAGCTCACTAAAGGAATCAACCCAGTCGCTGAGAAGTATCGTTAGTCACGGGAAATCGCCCTCGATAAAGGAGCTAACTTGATACCAAAAAAGACCGTGTAAAGCGTAGTGTCTGGGTCGAGCTGGTGTGATTGTCCAAGGAACATTGTTGCTATGACAAACATCGGTCAAGTATATCCGTGTGACTGCGAGTTGACCTCACTTTGCATAATGAAGTCTCTTGGGCGGGGGTTGGACGGCCACAGTGTGATATTGGTCACAGCACTAGACCACTTTTAAGACATCGAATGAGACAACACGGACACGATCTGCTCTTAGAGAAGGGACATACGGCATAGTCCATAAGCGTGGCTTCAATGCTGTCTGCAATATGCTCGACCCAGAGCTTTCCGTTTGTTGAGCGACCGCCTGCGAACGGGTTTGGAGGTATTACGACAGCCGGGGCGAGGGGTCCACCATCGTGTCTTCCTCCGTCCGTATATGAGTCCTGCACGCGTGCAAAACGCCTGTGAGTGCGCTTGCAATTATGGCGATGAAGCAAATGCAGACACACCCCAAAGGATACGATGGTATCTATGTTCGCAAGGTTAAGCCCCGCGTTCATGTCCGAGACGTTTCCCCAGAGAGGCCCGCATTGAGGATGAACGGCGAGATGAACTTCCGTCCCGTTGAGCCCTTGATGGAATAAGAACCTTGGTTTCAGAAAATCGAGGCAGAAAAAATTAGAAGAAAATCGAGGCAAGTCCCACGCAACAGTGCATTATTTCATAGTGAAGAATGCAGAGGCAAGCCAAGGTGCAACCAGCCAACACATAGACGTCCCAGTCAAGTGAAGCGCGTCCATGCAAAAGTAGTAGAAAACGAAACTCACCAAGATCCGGGGTGGGGAAATTGTGCATGAATGCAACAAACAACCTCTGGATTGAATATACTACGAAGAGGACCAAAAGAAGCCCAAAAGCGACGACCATCTGAAGGAGTCACAGGTCACAATGACGGCACGTTTGTACGCAATCGCGGAAGGAGCGGAGACGCACTTTTACTCAAATTTCAAGTCAACTGGGTGGGACGAGGACGTGTAGGGGTGAATGGGCAGAAAAATTGCGGGGACCTGGAGGCAATGATATAATGGTGGACACCCCAGCCAGACCGCTAATGGGGACTTTGGGACAGGAAGCAGGCCTTAGCTCGGGGATGTGCCACGAGGATGGTCACCGATGAGCCGGCGTTTGTGTCATTACGACGACTCGCAGTGGGAAAGATGTCACTGCAACCGAAACAATAAACAAATCGCTTGGAGTGCGACCACGACCACAACCAAATCCTTGCGAATGGGTAGCTGAAGGGAACGGGCCCTCGTTTCAACACGAGAGTCCATGGGGGTAACGATCAAGCACTGATTACTACAGACCGCCGTTGGCCCCTTTCCAAAACTGTCGGGCCTCAAGGCTTCTAATCGGCACTTTGGCTCTCAACTCCTCTTTCAGTCCTGCTCTCGCTGCAACAACGACGAATGGAGATATACAAACTTATCTCGGACATTTTGGAAGGCCGAACGCGTGTCTTATCCTTCGACAACGCAGGGTTCTATAAGGATGACACCACTGGCGTTCTCTGTGCGCTAAACTTTGCAAGGCTCGCTTTTGCAATAGAAGGGACCACTCCTGTCTTATCCAAGTTCATCACGTCGATATGCTCGAGGAAACTGGTAGAGGTGAACACGCCCTTTTCGACATTCAATTCACCCACTCACTCACCGCTGTCTAGAACGCCCTTGCGATCTGCCGCGAATGGTCCAGTGATGATATTCGCTTGGAAGTCGAAGACGTATATCGCATCCCTCTGTTTGAAGTACCGCTCAAGCTTGTGTCCACGGACTACGACTCGCCCAACCCTGATAACATCACAAGGCTGTTGGAGTATGTAACTACGCAGCCTTTCCCTTGTTCACTGCGCTAATGGGCTAATACCAGCCATCAATGCGCCCTCGACTCGTCGTCTGCTGTCCTGATCACTCGCGATCCAGATGTCATCGCGTGCTTGCGGCTGCGAGCACCTACACAAGACCTTTTCGTGCTATTTAATCCGCGAGCAACCTCCGAGCACCAACAAGTTACAAGCTTGACCCTCAGTATATCTCGTACAGAGATCGTGCAACGACTGTGTGACCTACTCCCCTTGGACAAGATCCTCTTGGCCCAAGGAAATCTCAACTGGCAGGCAAAGTTACTTCAAAAATGTGCTACACATGTGTTTATCCCTCGAACTATTTCCCACGACCCTGCTGTAGGAGAGGAATCACTTCTCGTGTCCAGTTTAACACTCCTCATGCTCAGAGCGGAACTGGAGGAACTGACCCGCAACAATGGGAATCTGAAAAAAGAGAAGCAGCAATTGGAGAGGAGTCTCGTCGACCTTAAATCTCAGCTGGAAGAGGAAAGGGCTAAAGCGAAACGCGCTCAGTTGCCCAAACCGTCGGCAGTCAAACCCGTTCACAGCGCACTTGTCCCTCTCGATCGAGGTTACAAAGCGACCCAGTCCTCTCGTCACACTAAAAGACATGGACACACTTTCGACAGCGATGACGAAATTGATCCTAGTGTAAAGCTTGCGCTTCAGCTACAGGCGTCGTTTGATTCCGAAAATGAGTTCCTCCTGAAGCAAAAACACGAGCTTACGCAGACCGCACAGCGACAGTACCACTGCGGCGTCTGTCTTGATGATTTCCCAGAGGACGACGTCTTCCGCATCGACGAGTGTGGACACGAATTCTGCAGGGATTGCGCGCGTGGACATGTCTGTGCCAAGATCGAGGAACATCGTTTCCCTGTACTTTGCCCGGTTTGTGTGGCAGATCACAGAAATCAAAATCCTGGCAGTGCGTTCTAGAGATCGATCTGTGTCCGCCTCTGACTGGTGTTCACCGTGTTTAGCCATACCGGGTACTTTGGTTCAGTTGCTCGGTGTCTCCGAGAAACAGTGGGAGACCTGGGTCGAGATGGAAATTGCCCAATTCTCCATCCCGTTCAGTTGTCGCAAGTGCGTTTTTATACACGTTTCTTCATAGCGCCCGTCGTTCTGACCCTGCGCCTCGAGATGTCAACATTCCGGTTTCGTTGACAGACAGGATCTAGACGCTCAATCTGAGATTCATTGCCCTCTCCCGACATGCGACCATGTGTGGTGCAAGAGGTGCCAGCAAACGATCGATTCGACCGGGCCCAAACACTCGTGCGACGGAACATCGGAGTTGGACCATCTCGTCAAACAGCAAGGATGGCGCTACTGTCCCAGTGAGCTGAATGTCACGTTGATGGCTATTCGCACTGCTTCACGGCCTTTTCTCTATAAATAGATTGCAAGACGCCCATCCAGAAAATCAGTGGCTGCAACCACCTCTCCGTATGTTGTCTCCTATTCTCTCTTTTGCGGGGTTGCCCCGAACATGGCTGGGACCTGTCATCTGATGTTTGGTTATTGTTAGTGTGTTGCACCGGGATGCAATACCCACTTTTGTTATCGCTGTGGTGAGACGATCAACCGAACTGCCATTCCCCGAGAGATACAGGAAGGCAAAACAGCCCACTTTCGCGTTTGTGCCATCTTCTAGGATGTGCACACTTGCATACGGCTTCGTCCACTGTGGAAATACCCATTCTTTTCAGTGCGGATTCAAAAGGTGACTACGTCACGTTAATAGACATGCATGTATTCGTCATCATCAGCCCTGAATCAGTATCCTGTACTTTTTTTGCTCGTGTTTCCTGTAGCCTCCAAAAGTGTATCCAACTCCTGTGGAAAAAGGGGGAGGGAAATACTCCGAAATCAACCCACCCACTAGCTGAAGTCACGCTGAATGCGGCGTGCGGGCTGTCGGAGTGCCAGTATAAGCGCCATGAGCGCAACGTTTCTCTCCCCCCTCTTCCATGAGGCCGCACTGCGCACGGCCTCCTACGAGAATGCCTGTGCTCATCGAGTGAGCGTAATAACACTATATAGACACATACCCAGTGGACGGGATTCCACTGCTCCGTCCCTCCTCTCTGGCCTCTTCAACTGACAGCATGCATGGCGAACGCCTCCCCGCGCAGTCCAGCACAGACCACGACAACGCCATCCAAGACGTTCTTGCAGGCAAAGAACGCATCCTCCCGCTCGGCGCATGGCACACCGCCCTACCACAGCAACTACACCCCTTGACTTTGACCTCGGCCTTGTCCTCCTCCCCGTGCCGCACCCCGTCCGCATGCCGCTTTGCCGCGCTGAACTTTGTGCGCGTCGCGTTTGGACATGTGGAGCGCGTGCGGCGTGTGGAGCGCGCCAAAGGGAGAGGGCACGCTGGTGCGGGCCCGAATGTGAACATAGGGCTCTGGTTGAAGGGAATCATGGGGAAGCATGTCCTCGAGGTACGTGAGCTATGTGGAAGGAAGGAGGTGGCGATTGGCGTGTATTCAATCACCAAGAGGGCTAGTGCTGACGAATTGGTCTGGTCTTGTTGTCTAGGAGGTGTTGGCTCCGTGCGAGCAGTTGACCGGCAAGCGAGCAATCCAACTGGAAGAGATGTGTCGGATACCGCTGTTCGAGGGTGCGCTCACGCATGTGGTGACCAAACATGGTTCTCCGAGTATGATCTTCTTTAAACAGTCCTTGCGGTCAGCTGATTTTTCGCTCGTTTATCCACCTTCTACGCACTGAATTACTCACCTATTTCTTTTTCTTTGCTCCTTTTACGTCGTAGGCAAATGCAACTTCACGCCTCTCCCGTCTCCGCCATGGTCATCAGCCGCAACGCGAGCACGACGGTATGCCTCAAGTTCTGGGAAGCATCCAAAAACGTCTTTCTCGTGCTCGACTTTGCTCTCGCATCGCCGAAAAATAGCCCTGGTCTCAGTGCCACGACGCCTGCTCTCGCTCTCGTGATCAGCACTTCTTTGGAGCGGACGGCCGCCCGTCTGTCGGGTATCTTGCCAGTGGACAACCACTTGGTGACGCGCGACAAACAATGGCAGGCACAACTGTTTGCGAACTGTACGATATGTATGTTTACCCCTGTCCGAGGGGCGTCGTTGGTGTTGTTGGTGGCTGGGTCGTCAGCGGTCAATGAAGGCATTGCGTTGTTGAGGGTCATGGGAGAAGTGGATGATCAAGGACGAGGCCCGGAAAGTGAAAGAGACACAAGGAATCAAGAAAGACGTGAAAGCGATCGACCCTCTGGATCGAGTCACGGACAACCGTGGGAAAGGACTCCGTTTGACACTGGCAGGGCAGCACCCACGGGTGCTGGTCGTTCTGAGACTGGATTCTTGGGAGAAGGGTCAAGTGCGCGCATAGCAGATTTGCGCCTGCAGACGACATTCATACCATACGAGCAGACCAAGCGGTACTGTCGGATATTCTTTTTAGATGATGATGAATCAACCGCCGCTACGAGCCCGGTCCCAAGTACGTTCGAGCGCTCGCCTGAAGGGTCCGACGAGGAAGCATATTTTGAATGCGGGATCTGCTTTGAGGACATACCAGAGGAGAAATGGATCCGTCTGTCTCCTTGTGCTCATGGTCTCTGTAGAGGTTGTCTTGCAGGACATGTGTGTTCCAAGATTGAGGAGCGCAAGTTCCCCGTGCTTTGTCCGCTGTGCATGGTGGAACAGGGGAATGCTAGTCCGTCTGGTGAGCAGTCACGGCCGACCAAATCGTAAGCAGGCGCTGATAAAGATCACGAACAGTCGTGTCCGGAACGTCGGTGCAGCAGCTCGGGGTATCAGAGGCACAGTATGCGATCTGGTCTGAGCTCGAAATGGCGGATTTGTGTGTGTGGGTGCACTGTCGCAGGTGATCGACGCGTCGACTTGCTTATTCCCTGTCCTTGGAACTCATGGCGTGCCAGGTGTAACCGCTCGGCACTCGTCGACAAGGAAGATTATGAACATCTGGAAGAACTCCATTGTCCGCTCCCAGGATGCAGGCATACTTGGTGCAAGAACTGCCAGCAGAGTCTCTCGGAAAAGGGACCGAAACATTCTTGCGACGGAACGGAAGAGCTAAACCATCTCGTGAAACAAATGCGATGGAAGTACTGTCCAAGTAAGCATGTTTTTCTTTGCCTGCCTCGGCGTCATAGTTGGTCACCTTTCGTCCACAGAATGCCGAACCCCGGTTCAGAAGAATGGGGGATGTAATCATATGACGGTGAGTTGGTCATACGTGAGAGGCGCTTCGCGAGTCGTCCGACGTTGACGGTCCCAATGTCTCCTGTTCAGTGCGCGGCTCCAGGGTGCAACACGCATTTTTGTTACGAGTGCGGGAAGCAGATTACGAGGGCGTCCAGCCCGTTCCTTGTGGTGGCTGCTGTGAATGCGCATTTCCAGCAATGCTCGCTTTGAGCTACGCTGAGATGCGATGCGATTAGTAGAGAGACAGTTCAGTAGACTACTTATCCTATGTGGCTGTGCCACCAATATTTGTACATGTTTTGATATTGCCACGTCTGTCACGGCTTTGGGACATTCATCAACTCCTTCAAGTCAAACGTTGTCTTTCTACCTTTTGCTACTCCTGGGTTCCGCACGATGAGCGGGTGTTAGTCGCTCTCTTTTCTTGTACAGTTTCAAGTTGCTGACCATCTTCTGTTGACAGTTCGGTTTTTGAATCTCGTCCGACCTTTCCTTCCACTTTTGCCTGAAGTCTCATCCCCAGACCGCAAGGTGCGTGTTCAACCATGTCCGACGACTTCTTGCTCATTTTTCGCCAGGTACCATTCAACCAGAAGTTACTATGGACTGCGGTAACGCTCCTTATTTTCTTGGTCTGCTCCCAAGTCCCACTCTATGGTATCATGTCCTCCGACTCGGCCGACCCTCTGTACTGGATGCGTGTCATCCTTGCTTCAAACCGCGGGACGCTGATGGAACTCGGTATCAGTCCAATCATCACTAGCGGGATGATCATGCAACTCTTGGCTGGCGCAAACTTGATTGAAGTCGACTTTAGCTTGAAGGAGGACCGTGCTCTTTTCGGTGGTGCCCAGAAATGTGCGTCCTTTAACTTGAAGCCATTCGGAAATCGACAATGCATCTGCTGACCGAAATTTCAGTGTTTGCTCTCATCATCTCTCTTGGTCAGGCTACTGTCTACGTCCTCACAGGTCTCTATGGGCAACCCAAGGATTTGGGTGCCGGTATCTGCTTGTTGCTTATCATTCAACTCATCGCTGCAGCTCTCATCGTCATCTTACTTGATGAGCTCCTTCAAAAAGGTTACGGTCTTGGCTCTGGTATCTCTCTCTTCATTGCCACCAACATTTGCGAAACTATCATTTGGAAAGCATTCTCCCCAACGACAGTCAACACCGGCCGTGGGCCAGAGTTCGAAGGTGCCATTGTTGCACTTTTCCATCTCTTCTTCACCTGGAACGACAAGGGTCGTGCGCTACGCGAGGCCTTTTGGAGAGATCGTCTCCCAAATATCATGAACTTGATTGCTACTGTTGTCGTCTTTGCTGTTGTCATCTACTTGCAAGGCTTCCGCATCGAGATCCCTGTCAAGAGCAACCGCTTCCGTGGCCAGCGCGGCTCGTACCCCGTAAAATTGTTTTACACATCCAACATGCCAATCATGCTTCAGTCCGCCCTTACTTCTAATGTGTACATCATCTCTCAGATGCTTGCTTCGCGGTTCCCGTCCAACTTTTTGGTCAAGTTGATTGGTGTGTGGGAGGTTAGTTTTTCGTGTTGCAATGTATGATAGATCATTGATCACGTGACCAATATAGCCTGCGGAAGACTCCCCGCAACTCCGTGCCGTTTCTGGTATTGTCTACTACATGTCCGCCCCTCATACTATCAAAGAGGCCTTCCTTGACCCCGTTCACACTGCTCTCTATGTCACATTTGTTGTCTCTGCCTGTGCTCTCTTTTCCAAGACTTGGATCGAAGTTTCGGGAAGTGGTCCTCGGGAAGTCGCTAAACAGCTCAAGGATCAGCAGATGGTTGGTGCTTATATTAGACGCGACTCTTGTACAGCGCTGATGGCGTATAATTTTACAGGTTATGGCTGGCCATCGTGAAGGTTCAATGTACAAGGAACTGAAGCGCGTCATCCCTACTGCCGCTGCCTTTGGAGGGGCCATTCTCGGTCTCTTGTCTGTCACCGCGGACCTGATGGGTGCAATTGGTAGTGGGACGGGTATCCTCATGGCAGTAACTATCATCTACAGCTGTGCGTCTCTTGTCTTTGCATGGCCCTGTGATATACGACTAATTTCATCCGCATCCATCGTGCAGATTGGGAAATTGGTATGCGGGAGTCTGGTGGACCCGAGATGGCCGCGCTGGGTGACCTATTTTAGACCAAAAGAGCAGAATAGATTCCGTTTTCTTTTTCCCTGCAAGCTGCTTGGTCTACATCTTTAACGGACTAGGCAAGATAGAGATGGGTTAAAAAATGGAGAACGGCATCAGAGACATGATGGATTGCTGGCGGAGTCACTGATAGCGGTGGACATGTCCGTGTGGTGTCCGATGAGTTCTTTTGACTGTTGTGGTAGTACGTATGGTAATGGGACCCAGCTGTGGCAAGCAATCACCCGAAGCTCTTTTCCTGACTCGTCATATGAGTTCATTCCATGGAGGCTGGTTACATGTATGTCTGGTCGAGTTTGCTAGGAAGTGGTTCGGTGAGAGCCTGGGTCGGCGACTCATGTCCTGCGTGGAGTTCTCAATGATGCCAGAGTCGGTCACACGACACTCTGGCACGACGTATAATATTACCCGTCAACGAATCGAAGAGGTTGCGGACCCTCGCCACAGGCACTGCAACATGGCACCCAAGATCTATATGGCATCTCCTTGTCAACGCGTTGGTCGGGTGGTCGGGATCATCTCCCATCATCACACGCAATTTGAAAGGTTGCAGGGCATGTCAGAACTTCTTTGGTGAGAGTTTCCCACTACAAAGTTGATATACGCATACCGCTTGGGAGTCCCCACTCTATGGCGTGTCATGTGTCCTCGCGCGTCGACTCCACTGACCGAGTCCTGGCTGTGCAGATGAGGCCCAGATGACAAAACCCTCGCACTGGTCGCTCTCCTTACGGGCAGTTTGAGGAGCAAAGCTAACACGATAGGTATCGCCGGAAGGGGTACCTATTTGCCGTCCTATTGGGCAAGATAAGGATCAGATAGTCGGAGATGTTTTGTCGTGCCTTTCCGAGTCGTTCCGTCGAACCGACCGGGATTACGGTAAGTTTACCCCATGGGAATTTCTACGACCATGAGTACGGTCTGCGATTCATGTGCTTATATACGTACGTTCGTTAGATTGGCTCCCAGCTCCCAAGGGTCGATCTATTTTCCGCGTCCCCTTCTCTTCCTTCGCTCCTATTCCCCCACACAACGAAGGCATCGTGCATTGTAACCATCTTCTCCATCATGCTTGACAGCCGTAGCGATGAGAGTCCAGCTGACAAGCGGATGCTAGAGGCCCAGCTCGAGCGAGTTCCTTCCGCGAACGACGATGACGCACCACGCGCGCTCAGTCCAGAGGATGAGAAGCGACTTTGGCGCAAGGTCGATCTGCGGTTGATGCCCATCTTAAGTTTGATGTATCTCCTTTCCTTTATGGACCGAGGTGGGTAAACCGATGAGTTCGGGATGTACTCTTCTCAGAGCTGAGACTGAGAAACCGATTCTTTATCTTCGTGGTTATTTATTACCATTGGTCAGGCAATATCGGTACGTCTGCTCTAGTTCGTTGGGCTTGTGACTTGGTCTACGTTACGCGCAAGACTTACGTTGGCCAAAGGAAACGCCAAACTCGATGGTCTGTTGACGCAGCTCCACCTCACCGGCGAGAGGTACAATATCGCTCTCGTGCGTCATTTCATTCCATTCTTGCTATGGATTCTTTTTGTTGACGCGAGAAACAGACCATGTATTTCATCGTACGTGCTCTACGCCGATCTCTCACTAAGCTTGTTCTTCATATCATTCTCTGAAGTCGTATTGCGTGCTGGAATGTCCTTCTAAGCGAGTGTCGTGCTCCTGGGCTCACGTTGCAGATCTAATGTCCGTCCTTTAGTCTGGCACTGAGAGTATTTCGTCCATCGAGGTGAGCCAGTCCAATGTATAGTCCATACGTGTTACTGATTCACGAGAAATATAAGATGGCTTCCGGGGATCATGGTAAGCTGAATGCATTGACCTGGCGAGTACCGTTTAATGATGTCACGTTTAGGTCCTGTGGGGAACTGTCATGTACGTAATTCTGTCATCTCATTACCGGTATTCATCCCGAACACAGGACATTGATGGGTATTGTGAAAACGTCATTCGCGTTCAACGTTTTCCTTTGTTCTCGAAATTGAAAAAAGTGATCCGCAGATACCCTGAATTAATTGGCGTGCGATTCTGTCTGGGCGTCGCTGAAGCTGGCCTTTTCCCTGGTGTTGTATACTAGTGCGTCTGTGAAGCTAGGCGTGCTGTTCGCGTGCTGACGTGGGCTCTACGCAGCCTCACACTATGGTACCCGAGGCATATGCTTCAGTATCGCGTTGGTCTCTTCTTTGGGGCAGCCACAGTAGCAGGTAAGCAACAAGGCGACTTCTTTTTTCTTGAGTGCCGTCCCACCCTGAATTACCATCCAAGGTGCCTTTTCTGGACTCTTCGCATTTGGGTTAGGATACATGGGGGGAGTGGGCCACTTGGAAGGCTGGTCATGGATATTTGTGAGTTTTCGTCCGTTCAAGGGTTGTGACTGTTTTCCTGACGTCGACATGAATAGATTATCGAAGGATTGGTGACTGTGGTCGTTGCGTTTATCGCCTTTTTCGGTGAGACTCCAGTCCCTCTGATCATCCAGATTCAGCCCCGACACTTTTTCAGTGATCGTGGATTCCCCGTCGACTGCCGCTTTCCTGACACCAGAAGAACGTGCGTATCTCATATGGAGGAAAAGTGCGTTGTCCCCTAGTTCCCAAAAGATGTCCATGACTTGACGCGTCTAAGAATATGATAACTCGACCGTTGGGGAGGAAGAGCATTTTGCTCTCCGCCATATCATAGCTCCCTTCACCGACTGGCAGGTCTATCTGCATCTGCTTGTCTACATGTCCATTATCGCTCCTCGTACGTAACAGTTTACGGTTTTATGATATGTTATGTTGATGTGCGGGGCTCACGATCACCACCTTGACGTAGTGTACGGCATCACATTTTTCCTTCCGTAAGTCGTACCGTTGTTGATTTGCTTGTTCGCATAGATGAAGCGTCATGCACAGGACAATCATCGACAAGTTCGTGCCTGCAACCTCTGTTCTAATCGCTAGTGATTAAAAAAGGTTGGGATCACAGCTTCGGTTATTCCACCGCCATCAGCCAACTCCTTACCGTCCCACCCTACGTCGTCGCTAGTGCGTCCTTATTCGGAGTGAAATGCATTCCACAAACGAGACTCACACGGCACTTGTAGCGATCGTCCTTCTCATCTGGGCACACTACTCTGACAAACTCAGGATTCGCTCCGTGTTCATCTACGCGGGCCTACTCTTGCTGGTTATTGGGTTCTCGATCAACATCTCGAACGCCTCACACGGGGTCAAATACTTTGGGACCTACTTAATCGTGATCGGTAGTTATGCCTCTTTCCCTGGTGTGGTCGCATGGTGCGTGTCATTCGTCTGTCGTATCCTTGAAAAAAAGTGCATCTCGGCCAACGCATGTGCGGGGACATTTAGGCTCGGAAATAACCTCGCTGGTCAGTACAAGCGCGCCGTGGGTATGGCGTTCCATATCGGGTTTGGCAACTTTAGCGGCGCCATCGCTGCGAACATTTACCGATCGCAAGATGCGCCGCGATTCATCCTTGGACGTCAGTTGCACTGTCCGCTTCCTCCTCCATGCCTTTGTATTGACGCGTTACATTGCATTTAGATGCCCTCGAACTGATGTTTGTGGGAATTGGGCTGATCTCCGTGCCCATTCTGGTCTTTGTATACACGCGTATTAACGAAGCGAGGGACCGCGCGTCGCGGGGGCGCATAGAGCGAGGAGAGAAGCTGCAGCTGACTGTGCAGGAGTTGAGGGACTTGGGCGATCGTGCGCCTGACTTCCGGTACACGCTGTAAAACGTATTGTGCGTGTCGTGTGTCGAGAGCATCAGAACGTTGGTCCAATAGGCAATCAGATCTACTTGGGCTCCATGAGTGTATGGAAGTTGCTAGAGGACAGTGACAAAGATTGTGCTGCGTGGGTGACAAGGTACTCTTTGGTTATTGGAACGACGGTTCGCTATGAACGTGTTGGAAATATAGACCGTTTATTTCCTTTTTCGTCCCTATGTTCCATATATGGGCACACTCGTTTACTTCCCTCCAGTCTTTTCACACCAACTGGGGGTAAGCTACCTATCTACATCCCTCAATAGCGCGGACGCTAATGTAACTAGAGACTTACAGTCTCTATTCTAGCTCGTACGGACGCTCTCTCACGCATTGGTCATAAGAATGAGCTTTCTCGCCACATGCGAGTCGGCGGGCCCCAGATTCCTGAACATGAAGAGTCACGACCGGCCTTGCCATGCGATCAAATGCCACACGCGCAACACGAGAGCTCAATCGAGACTCGAGAGGTCTGGGTGGCATGAGGAGGACTATGAGAGCCTGCGGCGAGACAGATCGCTACTTTCCGGGTGTCACCGCCTGTGCATGGTGTCACTGGCTGTCCACATGGCACAACATGTCACCCCACGAATCAGACATGCTCCAAGCAAGTTGAATGGTTGATGCCAGACGTGAACGAGTGACTGTGCAGGCTGCCATCCGTTAGATATTCCTGGACATGGTCAACCTGGATCATCATCAAGATTGTAGACCTGGTAAGATGTGTAGCTTCCATTAATCTGGTCCTGATAGTAATAATTGGCACATCGCATCCATGCCAAGCATAGATGCCACACTTTTCCGGTCGTACATGTGACTACAAGACAACAATACCCAACACCACTCCAAGTTATGCAGGGCTTAGCAACCGGGAATATTAGGTGGTTCGAAGTGTTCTGTCAGGTTCTTCGCCCCTTCAAACCGCCCGGAATTACGATACGTTTACCTCATGGAAAATTGGCATGGGTAGGTTCTGAGATACTACTATATGCTTATATACTGTACGTTCGATAGGCTGGCTCTAGCTCCTAGGGTTCGATCTATTTTCCACATCCTCCGACTTTCCCCCCTTGCCCCCATTTTCCCCCGACGGAGGCATCGTACATCATGCCTATAAGGTCTATCATGCCTGACAGCCATAGTGACCAGCACCCCATCCACATGGGGACGCTTGAGGCAGAGCTCGAGCAAGTTCCTTCAACGAATAACGATGATTTTCCCCATACGCTCAGTCCTGAGGATGAGAAGCGACTTTGGCGCAAAGTTGATCTGCGGTTGATGCCTATTCTAAGTTTGATGTATCTCCTTTCCTTCATGGATCGAGGTGAGTAAATCGACGAGTTTGGGATGGATTCTTTTCAAAGTTGAGACTACGATCCTTTATTTTCTTGGTCGTGGGGCAGGCAATATAGGTGCGTCTGCGTTTAATTGTAACTTGGTCTATCGGTATGCACATGACTCACGTACGCCAAAGGAAATGCCAAACTCGACGGTCTGATTACGCAGCTCCATCTCACCGGGGAGAGATACAACATTGCCCTCGTGCGTCGTTTCATTTCTTTCTTGTTATAGATCATCTCGTCAATTCGAGCACCAACAGACCGTGTATTTTATCGTGTGTACTATGTTCGTCTCTATGCTCGAGCATCAACTCGATCTTTATAGTCTCATTGCATACTGGAATGTCCCTCCAAGTGAGTGTCGTGCTACTGGACTCCCTTTGCCGATTTAATGCTTGTCTTTTAGTCTGGCCTTGAGAGTGTTGCGTCCATCGAGGCAAGCTATTCCAGCGTAAAGTGAATACGTGTTTCTAATGCACGAGAAATATAAGATGGCTTCCGGGAATCATGGTAAGCTGGACTCCTTGGCCCTCGCGAGTATCATATCGGTTACTGATGATGTTCAGGTCACATGGGGTACCGTCATGTAAGTAATTCTGATCATCTCACTACCTGAGTACTCATCCCGAATCCAGGACGCTGATGGGTACCGTGAAAACGTCCTGCGCATCTTACGTTTGCATTGTTCTCGAAATTGAAAAATGCGATTTGCAGATACCCTGAACTGGTTGGCGTGCGATTCTGTCTTGGCGCCGCTGAAGCCGGTTTTTTCCCCGGTGTGGTATACTAGTGCGTCTGTGAAGTTGCGCGTGCTGTTCGTGTGCTGACGCAGGCCTCACGAAGCCTTACATTATGGTACCCGAGGCACATGCTTCAGTACCGTATTGGTCTTTTCTTTGGAGCGTCAACAGCAGCAGGTGGAAAACACGGCGACTCTTTAATTGCCATCTTATTCTAAATCACCATTCAAGGTGCCTTTTCTGGACTCCTCGCGTTTGGGATAGGACATATGGGAGGTGTGGGTCACTTGGAGGGTTGGTCGTGGATATTTGTCAGTTTAGATCTGTCCAAGTTTCGTGGTTATTATTCTAACGTCACCTTTAAGATTATCGAAGGACTGGTGACTGTGGTTGTTGCGCTTATCGCTTTCTTCGGTGAGTCCACTGCCCCTTTGATTATCCAGGTTCAGTTCCGACATTATTGTCAGTGATCGTTGATTCTCCGTCGACTGCCACTTTCCTGACGCCTAAAGAACGTGCATACCTCATATGGAAGAGAAGTATGTTTTCCCCCACTTCTCACAAGACGTACAGACCGACGCGCCACAGAATATGACAACTCAATCGTTGGGGAGGAAGAGCATTTCGCCCTCCGCCATATCATAGCTATCTTCACTGATTGGCAAGTTTATCTGCACCTGCTTGTCTACATGTCAATTATTGGCCCTCGTGCGTAACGATTTATCGTTATTGGACGTGTTATGCGAGACTCACTATCCTAACTTAGTCTACGGCATCACCTTCTTCCTTCCGTAAGTCGTCTCGTTTTCGGTTTGGTCGTCACGAATGAGATGTTTACTCCTTGTGCACAGGACTATCATCAATGAGTTCGTGACCATATTTCTGTTCTAGTCGCTGCCGACTGAAAAGCTAGGTCTACAGCTTTGGCTATACCACCGCCATTAGCCAACTCCTTACCATCCCACCATACGTCCTCGCTAGTACGTCTGTCGTCCGGGGTGAAGTGCATCCCCCATGCTTGGCAAGCTAGACTCACACGCTTCTTGTAGCAATCGTCCTGCTTATATGGGCACACTACTCGGACAAGCTCAAGACTCGCTCCGCGTTCATTTATGCGGGCCTCCTCTTTCTTGTCATCGGGTTTTCGATCAACATCTCCAATGCCTCGCACGGGGTAAAGTACTTTGGGACCTACTTCGTCGTTATCGGGAGTTACGCTTCCTTCCCTGGTGTCATTGCATGGTGCGTGTGTCTGTCCCCCGTATACTTGAAAAGTGTGCAATCCAGCCAATGCAATTCTTCTTTTTTGTTTGAATCTAGGCTTGGGAACAATCTCGCGGGTCGATACAAGCGTGCTGTGGGCATGGCGTTCCATATCGGTATCGGTAACTTTAGTGGCGCCGTCGCTGCGAACATCTACCGATCGCGAGACGCACCACGGTACATCCTTGGACGTCAGTTGTGTTACTTGCTCCTTTCTTCCATCTCCCCTTCCCATCTCTTCCTTTTCTATACGACCCATCGTTAACATGTAATTCAGACGCCCTTGAGCTGATGTTTGTCGGCATCGGACTAATCGTCGTGCCTATCCTGGTCGTTGCTTACACCCGCATCAACGGCGAGAGGGACCGGGCTCTGCAGGAGCGTATAGCGCGAGGCGAGAAGCTCCAGTTGACGGTGCAGGAGTTGAGGGACTTGGGCGATCGTGAGCCTGACTTCCGGTACACACTGTAAAACGTATTGTACGCGTAGCGTGTCGAGAAGCATGAGTCGGTCGTGGGACGTGAGACCAAGAAACAATCAAAATCTATTTAGGCGTTATCCGTGGACGCGAACGACAGAAACAATACTGTGAGCGAGGAGGCGGCAAGAAGACGTTATAGTAACAGCAAGTGTAGGCACGACCAACAAGAACGGGAGTTTCTACTACCATGATTACCAAGCGTATCCAAGAAGGAAAGAATCCGTATAGAACTTCCAGCTAGACCGCATGCGAAGCACGAGAGGCCCGGGCATGTCAACTGTCCACACGACACAATACGCCGCCTTGACCCCCACGGATCTGACTCTCCCAGCCGTGATTAATTAATTCGTGAATGAGTCCGACCCATCCTTCATGTGATCTCACCTCACCTACCCAGTTTCTCTGGTGCACAGAAGGACCCATCTTCCTTGGCGCACACCTTCTGGTTTCATGTGCTTGGTTCCTTCGCCGCACTCGCGCCATGGGTGTCGGATTTCTCCCGCCGGCCTCTGGCCCTAGCACATCGCAGGATACGACATGACAGCTTCGCCTCATCTGACTTCGCCCTATCTCGCCTTATCTCATTTTACCTGCAAGTCCGACTCCATCGCGAGGATACTCAGTTCTCAGGGGAAATACTGCACGTTTGAGGGTGCCGTCTTGCGCGTATGACACTCCATGGTGAGAACCTGGGTCTACATGGTTAACTCGGGGCGTGATCATAGTCCGTGGAGATATGCCAAGAATTCAAACTCGGTCTGCTATTTGTTAGTGACAATCACCATGAAGAAATGAAAGCATACTAAATATAAATCGCTCAAAGTCCATCAGACCAAGCTAGCCTTCGACAATATTTCCCATTTGTCGGGATATTGAAATATGAGGTGTCCGAGGTTTCGATACCTAGAAGTAGTCTTCCAGCACATCTATACCCTCCACGCAAACCATCTATAGAGGCGTATATGTGAACATGCAGACTTATCATTCAACCTTTGAAGGTTTTTGTAGACGGGACGACAAGTACTTGCAAAAATATCCTTGGAAACGAGTCGTCTAGTTAGGATCTGAGTAAGCATGCGCGTCAAGAGCACAAGCTTCAGTGACTTATATTGAGAATAATAAAACTTGCTTATTGAGAAACGTGGTTCAGGTGCACCACGAGCAAACAAAAACAAATCCTTCCTTCATTCTTCAAAGCCAGCGACTTTACTATCAGAGAAATGTCGTCGACAAATGCTACTGCGTCAAAATTCCGAGGGACGATGGGGCGGAATACTAACAACCTAGCAAGATCTAATGATAGTCCTTAACACCGGTAATTTGGATCGAATGTGGGTAGTCACTTTTCAATGTAACGGAACGCACCTTTTGGGCGGGAACAGCGATGGGATTTGGTGCTGGCGACTTTCAGACAGTCAAGAGGTCGGAATGCAAACAGATATCGACTTGACCATCACTTCGGCGTCAAGTGACCACAAGTAGATAGTATATGGAGCTATGATGCTTGAAAATGCACACGTATGGGACACAGAACTGCATGAAAAGATGGTCATCGACGTGGAGTCTGGAGTCTGGAGAGGGAGTGGACGCAGTCGACATGGCCCAGATTTGGCCAGGTTTGTCACGGGAACTTCAACTCCAACACTGCAATTATCTGGAGGGTGACAAGTGGGGAGAGACTCGTCGGTCCCCGACTTGCCAATGGGGTGGTCACTAGCGGAGTCTCTGCCAGGCGAGTGCATCGCCACCGCCTGCCAACTCCACCCAGCGTGCTTTCAACAATCACACAGAAGACCACCTTATCACCACCAGGATTATTGATCATCATAGCCGGCCCTTTACTATTTCCCTCATTCCACTCCCATGACCCAATGATGTTCAATATATTTTCGTCGCGTCGAGGGGGCAGCAGAACCCAGTCTTTCGATCCATCCACCGTACTGTAGCCCGCGAAATCAGCAATTCTCGATCATGTGAAGTCTATCGTCCTTACCAGCAACAGCGAATTCTTCGCTACTTTATATCAGACACCATTCCACTCCTGGAAACGACAGACCTCTCGCGGATCGACCCTGTAATCAAGGAAAATGATCATTTTTATGTATTTTTCTGCCTGCATTACTAACTTGGCGAATAAGTCTCGTCTCATTGCGCTGACACTGTCAGGGGTCTACTTGTGAGGATCAATCAGACAGTCAGCCCTTGGCTTTGGGTAGTAATAGTGTCAAATTTCCTGGTTCCAGCCCAGTAGACTTCTTTGCCAAGTCACTAAAACGTTGTTCCGATTCATTAGGTGCCTACACTAGGAAGATGACAAAAGGTCCAGTTAACCTGAGTATAAGAACCATGGCAGAGACGGAGGTAGCGGTGTTCTCGAAGTATCTGTCTGTTCTTGTATCCGTCGACGTGATTCCTCATGGTTCCATAGGTCATAGTACTATTGGGCTCGCTTGCTATTCAATTCGATTATGATAAGGTCAGTGGTCATTACATTCTTCTCCATTCGCGCAAACGTTCTTGAGGGCATCGTCACCCATATGCTCCGCCGATTCTGATGAGGGCCAGGTACTATTGGCAGGGATGTCAGACAGTGTACCACTGTTATCACATGAACTACTGATGACCCCCCCCCAATACGTGGCGACCCCAGAGGAAAATACTCCCAAGATATCTCAAGGCTTTCCAATGCTTGACAAGTGACTCGAGAACATCACGAGAAACAACGACCCGGCGTCACATGAGTACGATCGACCGCGTTTGCACTCATTCACCAGAACAGGCCCTACAACTCAAGAGTCATCGAGGATGGTTGCATCACTGGAACAAGGATAGGTCTCGGAGTAGACAAACTCTTATAGATAGGCAAGAAGCGGTCCTGCTCTGTGTTTTTCCCGTCATCATATATGTAGTGTGTCGTGACGGTTCGTTTCCTATTATAAAAATACAACAAGCGAGTCATCCATCTCAACTCCCCGTTGGGATGGTCCAGCTGATAGTGAGTGCATTGGCATTCACCAACTTGTTGGGCTATCGTTTCCTGCGTGGGTGTGCTGTGGATCTGGTACGGGAGATGAGATGCACGGATCGAGATAACTGTGGGGATGTGGGCATCGTTCACATCCATACAGTTCTAGGTCCTCCATCTTGGAGAATGGTCTAGGAATGCACGTTTTATTGCAGTTTACTACAAACTCGTCATCTCGTGCTAATATGTAGTAAACTCGTGGACCGAGAGCTGTGGCTAGGACAGTGGGCGCTCGAAAATGACAAGATAAGATTACGCTTAAAGGTGTTGTCAATGTTGGCATGCTTTGTAGCAACGACGTCACATGACAGGGATCTCTGTCTGAGTAAAGATGGGCGCTAAGGACCCAAGGCATCTCCAATCCGCAAACCATACTCCATTTTTTCACTCTTCGAAATCAAAAGCTGTGTATCACTGGAACGATGTCGTCGATAACGACTGGTGCGTAACAGTTTCGAGGAGCGATGAGACGCAGGCACCCTGACGCGCTGACGATTCGACGAGAACTAGAAATTGTCCTTGACACTGATGGTTTGGGTACTGTGTGGACAATCACTTTCGACCCTGACAGAATGCATCTTTGGAGCGGGAGTAGCGACAGGATTCAACAATGGCGACTTGCAGACGGTCAAAAGGTCAGACAGCAAAATGGAATGAACTTGTATGACATTTCAGTGTCGAAGGATGGCAAGTGGATTTTATGTGGAACTCATGATGGCGCAAGCATATGGGACGCAGAACTGCATAGAAGGGTCATCGACGTGGAGAGCAAAGTCATCGTGTATGCAGTGGACATTTCCCTAGATTCCACCACGTTTGCAACCGGAACTTCCTCTAATACAGCAAGTATTTGGAGCATTGAAAGCGGGGAGAGACTCGTTGAACCCCTCCAACATGATGATGTAGTCACCGGAATTCAGTTCTCTCCGGATGGCGAGCGCATCGCGACTGCCTGTCATGGCAACTCCATCCAGGTTTTCAACAGTCACACAGGCGACCAACTCATCAATATCAAGACTACCATAACTAATCCCTCAGTTGTTACCCTCACCCCACTTGCATGGTCCCATGATGGCCAACATATTTTTGCTGCGTCGAAGGACAACAAAACCCAGTCTTTCGTTGTATCTACAGGGTTGCAACTCGCCGAATCGTCAACTCTCAACGACGTCAAATCTATCGCTCTCGCCAGCAATGGGAAATTCATTTCCACCTTTGTCTCAGATTCGATCTCATTCCTAGACACAACGACACTCTCTCAAATTGGTCGTGTAATCACAGAGAGCGAAGAGATACAATCAATTGCCATTTCCCTGGATAGTAATTATCTTGCCACTGGGCGAGTTGACAGGAAAATAATTATTCGCAGTATTGGCAATATTCTCCCAGACACATATGGTCCTTTTCATGTAAGTGGTTTTCTATTCATTCTATTAGTATGGCAACTAAGCCTTGCTTGGTCACATTGACATTATACTAGATATCTACTCGCGACGAACGACCAGACGAACAACCATCGACGTCGGGTGCCAAAAGTGACAAACTACCCGGTTCTGCCCTAGTAGGACTTCATTGCTCTGTCAAAAACTCAAAGGAACGAGCTATACTGACTTCGTCGTATATCATATCAGGAAGGCGATCGACAATCTAGCTCACGCGAGTCTAGGACCCGCTACAAAGAAGATGAAGAGGATCTACTCGAGGTATCCATCTGTACCTTTCCCCCTAAAAGGTGCTCTCACCATTGCGTAGGTCGATGTACCATCCAGCTCGCCCGCTGTACAATTCAATTTTGATGAGGTTGGTGATCTCTACATGCTTCTTGATTGGTGCTGACACTGCAACAGGCACCATCCCCAATTTCCTCTGTACATTCCGGTGGCGGTGAGGTGCTGCCACTTGAGACGCTAGATGCCACGCGACGGTCGTCGGATCAGCTACCGGCGACCAGCCCTCCTGAGGCAACATCTGACACTTCCAAGACACCCCAAGGTTTTCTGATGCTTAATAAGTGGCTCAAGAAGATCACGAGAAGTAACAAAGACCAGGTTTCGCATGGGATCGATCGACCTCCTAGACACCGGCGCACCAAGAGTCGATCTCATTCGCACTCTCCCGTGAGAGCGGTCTCCATGAGTTGGGGTCCATCAAGGATGGCTGCAGGTCAACGTGTGCCAGTGAGTGCACTATCTTGGTCGACGATTGGATGTGATGTCTAATGTATCGTTTTAGCGAGCAGTCGCAAAACCGGTTGTGAAACAAAAGGTAGCTTGCTCATTGAGCCTGTATGTATAGACTCATCAGACCTCATAGTCTACGTCATCCAAGGCTGCTGACAATAGCCAACGAAAGAGAAATGCATCTCATAATGAACAACTTCCTGCAGATGCACAAGAAGCAGTCCTGGTCTGTATTTTTATCTCTCCTGTCTATACGTACCATGTCATGATGAGTTTGTTTCCTGTCAGGTGCAGCCAATGATCGATCCATCTCAACTCCCTGTTGGGACAGTCCATCTAACGGTGCGTGTATTTCCGCTCACAGGCCTATTGGACTCATACTAGATCACCAGCGGCGGACAGACAGGGCCATTCTTTCACTTTCACTCCCTGCGTGGATGTGTTGTGGCTCCGAGACTGGGGATGAGACACATGGATCGAGGTGACTTAGCGTAATGCGGATGGACGACATTATAAATTGTAAGTAGATGTCTCGCGAGCTGTTCCTTGTGTTCATGCCCCCCCAGCAGCACTCACGGCTCACAAGTAATTGAATTTGGAGACGGCCGCTGATAATGTCTAGCCGGACCGTACTGCTGCCAGTCAAGATAAGTGTCGGCGTTACAGTATTGCAAATTTGGAGTGCTTGCCCCTCGCGGCCGGTCAAGAATCGCGAGTAGATGGTCGAGCATATACACTTACAGGGCTCTACCTCTGATTGACACCCATCCTGGTTGATGAACATCTTGTAGTGTAGGCCACTCTGTTCATGGCATTGACAAGAAGGCGTATTTACGATTTATTTAACCCCTATTGGCCATTGTACACGCCATCTCCAGAAGTTCCAGTACGTTCAGATAAATATTCGGACTGACTCCTCGCCTGAGTGAGTCACATAGTGCAACGCAATCAGGTCATTAAAGTCAGCCATCATGCATGACGAGGTGTTCGGGATGTCGTCATTGCTCAGCGACGAAACTCGGTATCTTCCTACTTTTTAACAAGGTAAAGTGGGTTTCCGGGTGTGGGCATTCAGAAGCAGAAGGACCTGCTCTGATCAAATCTCAATCACTGATTCAAACATCCCTGTCCATGACAGTTGTGGCGATGGTGGTGAGAGGTGCAGTGCACACTCAGCTAGAATCGCCATGGACTTCACGTGGAACGACGTATACTCCACCATACAACCAAGCTAAGTGAACCATGACGACTCAGCAGCAAGATTTTGATGACGATAAGAAGCGTTAAGGCGACACTGTCGGTACAAGAAATCATTAAGACAGGGAAGGATCCATTTGATGGAACAATCAACGTTGCCCTGAGATGGGTGTGGAAGAATCACCAAGAGTCGATGAGTGGTAGATCATAAAGTGGTTTGCTTTGATGCGATAGCACATGGTAAACAAACCTTTGGTAGCCTCACTAGTCACTCTGAAATGTGTTTCTATTCAATTCCCTCAATGGTGTTGCTCGAGAGATGAGGAAGCATACTAACCAATGATCCAACTCCGTCGAAGTATTCCGATAATCCGACCTACGTACTAATGTTGATTATTTTGAAGGACGGACACGGGCCGGCTACATATCATACAGTTGTCCACTAGGCACAGCCTCGGTATGGGATTTCGAAAGCGAGCGTCCGACCATCTTGCTGTAGTTTCCATGTGACTCCGGGATAGGTATATGCATGAAGATTGGAACTTATCGTTATGCGAACCTGATACATTGCTGGAATCGACGGGGTATGCACGTGAGTGCAATCATTTAAGCCCTGGAGAGACAGCTCCTGCGATATTCACCTGTTAATGGCAACGACAGTCATAGGAAGTCGTCGTTCCAGAAGGGCTCGCCAATACAAATAAGCACTGGGACTGGTTAGAGTTCATATCCGCCCTTACCTTGTGAAAATATAAGGTCGTCCAATAGCGCTAGGGGTTGTAAACTCCCGGGCAGTCGGGAGGATGAGTTCCCTAGAATCGCATGGGAAAGCTACGGGAAAACAAAGGAAGAAGATTTCACTGATGTGACTGGTCGCATTGTCATTGCAACGAGGTTGTTACATACCTAGTGCCGAGAATAAGCGCCAAAGAGCCGAGACCCACATTGGGAAAACCAACTTTGTGCACCTCGTTGTTCTACCCTTGGTCATTCGAAGCCAGCTACTGTATTCCATCGGAAGAATGCCCTCGATAAATATGGGTGCGTAGCAGTTCTGATCAGAGGGACGTTGGTGATAAGTGCTAACAATTCAGAAGATTCAACAATAATCCTCGACACTGGTAACTCAAACGGGGTGTGGGTAGTGGCTTTTGAACCTGATGGAACACATCTTCTGTGCGGGAGTAGCGGCGGGATTCAACGCTGGCGACTTGAAGACAGTCAAGAAGTTGGAAAGCAAGTAGGCTTGAACGTCGTCTCAATGTCAACAGATCACAAGTGGATAGTGTCAGCGAGTCAGAAAGGCGCAATAGTATGGGACGCAGAACTGCACGAAAAAGTTACCGATATGGAAGGAGGAGAGACTATTGTTTTAGTCGACATTGCCCCTGACTCAGCCAGATTGGCAACCGGGGCTCTCTCCAAGACTGTAAGTCTTTGGAACATCACAAGTGGGGAAAGACTTGTTGGCCCGCTCCAACAGGATGGTATGCTTGGTGGAATCCAGTTCTCCCCAGATGGCGAGCGCATCATCATTACTTGCTGGCATGGCCCAATCCGTGTTTTCAACAGTTACACGGGCGACGAACTCTTCAGCATTGATACTGTCACACCAGATCCCTCAACTCCCCCCATCGCTCCACTTGCATGGTCACACGACGGTCAGCGTATCTTTGCCACATCAAGAGACAACAAAATCCGGTCATTCTCTGCCTCTACAGGACTGCAGCTTACTGAATCATCAAATATCCTCAACGTTAGGTCTCTCGCCCTCGCTGAAAATGACAAATTTCTTGCTACATTCACATCGGATTCTGTTCTTTTCCTGGACACGACGACACTCTCGCAGATTGACCCTGCCATCAGGGAGAATGTAGAGATTTATACGACGGCCATCTCCCCTGACAGTCATTATCTTGCGACTGGGCGAAGTGACGGTAAAATTATCATTCGTAGCCTTGGCAATATTCTCCCTGACGTATATGGTCCCTTCGATGTAAGTTCTTTCTACTTGCACTGTCAACATGGCAGACGAGCTCCATTGACACTATGTTAGGTATCTATTCGTGAGGACGGACCAGATGAAGAGCCGTCAACCTCGGGTAGCAAGAATGTCAAACGATCTGGTCCTAGTTCTGGTTCTATCCCAGTAAGACCGCGCTGCTTCATCTCTGAAATCACTTGCACTGACTACATTGTATACGTACATTAGGAAGATAATAGGGAATCCAGTCCGGTCGAATCTAAGACGAGTAGAAGAGATGATGATAGTGATCCGCTAGAGGTACTTGTTTGTTCTTTTCCCATTAGAAGTGATATATCTCATGGTGGTATAGGTCGAGGTGCCATCGGGCTCGGGTGTGGCTCAGTTCAATTATGATGAAGTCGGTGACAGCTGCATCTCTTCTCTCTTCATGCTGACCGTGCTGCAGGCACCATCTCCAGTTCACTCCGCTCATTCTGGTGGGGACGAGGTCTCGTCGGCTAGAACGCTGGGCGGTGTACGTCAGCTGTCCGATAAGCTACCGATGACCTCCCGTCCCGAGACAATTCGGGAGGAAAATGTTGATACTCCAAGGGCGCTGCAAAGCTTTCTAACATTTAAGAAGTGGCTTGTGAGGATGAAGAGAAATAACAAGGACCAGGCTTCACATGAGCTCGATCAAGTCCCTAGAGGGCCGCGTCGGCCGGAAAAGGGTCGGTCTCATTCTCCTCCCGCAAGAGCGGGCCCCTCAAGGCCCTCTAAGATGGCCGCTGGTCAACGGGTGCCAGTGGGTACTCTTTCTTTTACTATTGGATGTAGTATCTGATATATGGATACAGCGAGCAGTTGCGAAACCAGTTGTGAAACAAAAGGTGGGTGTTCGTCAACTCGTATATGCATATACCCACCAGACATTAACATTATAGCCTACATCGTCTTCTAAAGCTGCTGACCACACCAGCCAGAAGGAAGATGGGTCTCGTGGTAGACAAGCACCCGTAGGTACACAAGAAGCAGTCACGGTCTGTGCTTTTCTCGTCATGTGTACCGTATCGTGAAGGCTCATTTCCAATCGGGCTCAACAGGCCAATGATCCATCTCAATTGCCCGTCGGGACAGTCCATTTAATGGTGTGTGTATTTCCATTTACCAAATAATTTGGCTTTGATTGTATTACATTTAGCGACGAACAGATAGGGCTATCCTTGCGATCTCATTTCCTGCATGGATGTGTTGCGGATCGAGTACGGACGATGGGATACATGGATCAAGGTGATTCGATGAGGTACGTATGTATACCATGGCGAATTGTGAGCATATCACTATTGTCTGTGCAGTTCTTTTGACCTTGTGTAGCTGTATAGCGCTATTTGCGTAGAGATCTGAGGAACCCATACGTTTACATAGATATTTAGTACACTGGCCGAAGGACCAGGCTCGAGCACTTCCAGGTACTGATAGTCAAGCTCCGAGGCACCCCTAGGTGGAAGAATTAATTGCAGCCGTCTGGGTGATGGATGGTCGCGTGAAGGGGATCCTGGTGCACGTCGTTACCGATAGCACGAATGTCAACTTGAACTTAAGCAAACCCTGCTCGTCACATGGAGAACTATTTCACGTAGTTCAGCCGCCCAGGCCTTCGAGGCGAACATACACGTCTGGTGAGATTGTAGACTTGCATATCAAAGTCATAGCATAGCCATCGTCCATGGAGATGAATAATTTGACCCACGTGTCAGTGACAATACCTGGAATGAATAGAACCATACTCACACATCGTGCAGATGTCTGCTAATCTTTGACATCAATATACAAGGTGTCGACTCACTCCGAGCATTCAGTGTGGGAGATCGATCTTGCTTATTTTTCAGAAGCCAAAATACTGGTTTATAGCCTTGTTCAGTCTCCATGTAAATGTTGTGTTCGGAAGTGTGAATATATGAACCTGTCATTGGGATTTCGAATGTAATGAATACATTAACCAGGCCCGCAAAGAAGTACAGCCTTCAAGTCCCGGAAAGACAAGACCACACATTTGTGACGATGCCTACCTGTCTAGCCTCAACGGTCGCAGTGAGTGCAAGCTGCTCCGGGAAGACAAACGTATATGATCGATAATTTGAGGGAACTCAAGTTCAGGAGACGCTGCATATATAGACGACTCTGACATGATATCTCTCTCGTCCTCAGCACCGGATCACTACTTGTATGTGAAGTTACATTGTGCGATTGGGATAAATATATCTGGATAATCTCTCAGCTCGTTCATACAGGTAGCTCTACATTGTCATTATTGACCTCCAACATCTGATTGCGTCAATCCTGGGAGCCCCAATAGGTCGGACAGTGTTCAAACCTTCGAGGGTTGTCATACAGCATCATGCAATGACGGCGTAGGGACACGTCAAGTATTATAGCCTAAACCGCCTCTCAGGGCTGATCACGACCCCAGGAAGGACGCATCTCATGGTAGACAACGTCCTGCTCATCCGAAGGAAGCAGTCCCAGTCCGTGTTTTTCTCATCACATATACATGTGTGCCATCTCATGATGGCTCGTTTCTTATCGGGCACAACAAGTGGTTGATCGATCTGAACGTCCCCCCGAGCATGGTCTATGTAACAGCGCACATATTTCGTTCACCGATGTATTACATCCATCTGAGTCACATCAGTGACAATCAGACACGACTATTCTCTCCATCGGGTTTCCTTCCTGGATGTGTTTCGGCCCTGGTATGAGGGGCGAAATGCATGGACCTAAGTAACGCCTATGGGTACCATTACAAATCGTGAGGATATGACACTGCTCATGCGATCCTTTGAGTCCGTGAGCCCTGCCATACTATTAGTACACAACTCGCAAAATACGCGTTCACGATTGGACTCGCTAGGATTCACTCAGCAGTCACCAGAGTGTTTTTGGGGAGTAGTACCTCACTGACCCGAGTTGATATACATCCAGCATAGTGAAAAGATGAGCATATACGACGGGGTGTCGAGCCGTGGTGAATTATACAATCGTACGACGAGAACAGTTCGCTCCAGTCCGAATGTCCTCTGTGTCAAAAGTCAACATACCCATCTGGGCCATCTGGGACCATGATGAATTCACACTATCGTGAACTTTCGCAGCCTCATTCATCGCTTCTGAACACATTTCTATCCAATCCTTTCGAGGCGTTACTCCAGGGACAGCCAAGTATACTGGGCCATCGTTCAACTTGGAGGCGTCATAGGCGAGATGTTCCAAAGGCCTGGCTCACACATCAGTATCGTTCGTTACGAGGGAGGGAAGCGAACCGGCTACACATGCCACAAATCCGCTAAGCCGAGCTGGCCGTGGCATGTGAAGAACAATCTTCTGGCGTTTTCCGCAAATTGCTTGATACAGTGTATTGGCAGTGAACTGGGAGAGTTACCATTTGATATCGAAAGGGATTGCTAGGGCCAAGGAGATGTGCGAGAGCACGACCATTCAAGTTACGGAAAGAGATACGTTCACCAATGTGATGTTGACAGCAGTGAATGTGAGCTGGGCCAGGGGAACACGACATGGTTCAAATTTGGGAGGTATACATACATACATCTTTCATCTACAGAGGAATTTCTAAATGCTCCCTGCTGCAAAACGTTCCGGGGTGCACCTGTTCTGTGACAATATGCGATATGGCCATGCGGGTCGTAAGCTCCCAGCTAGCCGAGATGATGAGCACTCGCAAGCCAAAGTGGTAAAATTTTACCCTGGGAGACGGGAATGCTGCACACATGTTGGGTGCTTGCTTGGTTATTGCATCAAAGTCGGAGGTAAAAGGGGATAAGCGCCAGAGACACAGCGTGAGTGACCCACTTGAGAATAGAAAGACAACACGTTTCTCACCCACTCTGTGCTCCACGAGTAAATCAAAATAACTCGTTCCTTCACTCTTTGAAGCCAAAACCCGTGTACCATTGGGAGGATGTCGTCATCAAGGACCGGTAGGTAGGCGTTGTGAGGAACAATGGCATTGAATGCTGACAATTCGGCAAGAGCCAACGAGAGTTCTTGACATGGGTTACAATGCTCCAGTGTATGCGGTCGCTTTCCAGCCCGACGGAACCCATCTTTTAAGTGGGAATGAGTATGGTATTCAATGCTGGCGACTCACAGATGGTCAAGAGGTAGCACGGCAGAGCGGAATGGACTTGAACGCCATTTCGGTGTCAAGGGACCAGAAGTGGGTAGTGTGTGGAACGGAGAGCGGAGCAAGCGTGTGGGATGTGAAACTACGTGAAAAGGTCATCCAAGTGGAGGAAGGAGAGGAAGTGCGTGCGGTCGACGTTTCCGGTGACTCGGCCAAATTCGCCACTGGGACTTATTCCGAAGAAGCGAGCATTTGGAGTCTCACAAGCGGCGAAAGACTTGTCGGTCCACTCAAACATGACTATAGAATCACTGGAATCCGATTCTCCCCAGACAGCCAGCGCATCGCGACTACCTACTGGGGTGGATCCATCCGCATTTTCAACAGTCGTACAGGCGATGAACTCATCCACATCAATGTTGTCACATCCTCAGATTATTTAATCACCCCCCTGGCATGGGCCCATGATGGCCAGTGCATTTTTGCCACATTGGCATACAAGGGAGTTGGATCTTTCTCTACATCTACAGGGGTACAACTTGCTGAATCACCAGCTCTGGGTAATGTTGAGTCCATTGCTCTGGCTGGTAACAGCAAATTTGTCGCCACCACCACATCTAATTCCATTTCTTTGCTCGATGCAACAACTCTCTCTCTGATTGACCCCATAATTGAGGGTGACGAACAGATACGATCGCTCGCCATCTCCCCAGATCACAACTACCTTGCAACTGGACAACAAGATGGAAAAATCATAATTCGCAGCCTTGGCGATATTCTCCCAGATATATATGGTCCTTTTCTGGTGAGCACTCTTCTCTTACATCATTAGCAAGGCAAGGGAGCCTCATTCCATCATGTTGACATACTGTTAGGTATCTACTCACGAGGACCGACCGGGTGAACAACCTTCAACCTCAGGTGGTGAGAACAACAATCGAGGTGATCCCACCCCAGTAGGGTCATTGACCTTCCATACTAAGATGAGTCACACTGACTATGTTATGCACCTGTACTAGGAAGATGATGGTGAACCAAATCCGCTCGATCCCGGGACTCGTGACGGAGGTGACGAAAATGAGGTTCTCGAGGTATTTGGCTGTTCACTCTATCTCAAGAGCGAGAACTCACTATCCCATAGGCTGAGGTACCATCAACTTTGCACATCGCAGAATTCAACTATGACGAGGTTAGTGATCACTTTGTTGTTCTCCCTCTGTGCTGACATTGCCGCAGGCACCGTCCCCCGTCTCGTCCGTCCGTTCTGGTGACAATGGGGTGCTACCGCATGGCACATCCAATGCTGTACCAAAGGCCTCAAATGACACACCGATGAACTCTCCTCCTGAGGTAACTGCGAAAGAAACTGTAGATACTCCCAAGGCATCTCGGGATGTCTCCACATTCAGAAGGTTGTTCTTGAGGGTTAGGAGAAGTAACAAGGACGCGAGTTTGCAAGGGTCTGATCGAGTTCTCGGAAAGTCACGTAGGCAGGATGAGGGTCGATCTGATTCACATTCACCAGAGAGAGTAGGTCTCACGAGTGCAGGGCCATCGAGAATGGCTGCAGGTCGACCTGTGCAGGTGAGTGCTCGTAGCTGATCCAGACATTTGGGTGTGGTGTGTTTAATGTATCCTAGCGAGTGGTCGCAAAACCTTTCATAAGACCACAGGTTTGTTATTCCTTCAAACTCTACGCTAGCATTCATCGGACATTGCAGCCCAAATCACCTTCAAACGCTGCTCTCCATACCCACCAGAAAAAGGATACGTCTCGCGGTGGACTGGGACCTGCTGACCCAAACAAACCTATCCCGGTCGGTCATTACTCGTCGTCATGTCATGATAGCTCACTTCCTATAGACTCAACAAGCGAACGATCCCTCTCAGCGTCCCATTGGGACGGTCCGCGTCACGGTATGTTTCTTGTTCATTGACCTGTCGGAATCTTACTGGGACACATCAGCGGGAATCAGAAAGGGCTATTCTTTCGATTTCACTTCCTGCGTGGATGTGTTTTGGTTCTCGGACAGGAGACGGAACGCATGGATCCAGATGACCTGATGCGATATCCGCGTTGCCAGCAGCTGTGTCCGAGGACGCGTGCTCGCAAGCTGGCTCCATAGTCTAGGTGTCGACCTTTCCTTCACATATTGTTTATTTGATTACGACGGGAAATTTGATGGAATCCATGAAAGTGGACCAGCAAGACGAGATTGGTGGTCATCCTGGTACCACGTAACTCACATGACACACGAAAGCACCTCTCCGGCGGTAGTATTTTCTGATTTGCCGTATCTACACGTCTCACACTTGCATCTGCATTTCCCCTATTCTTTTTGGACCCTTTCCATCAGCACGGACTTGCCCATTCGTCCATTCCCTGCTGACACGATGCTCTGCTCAAAATATGTAAATGTTGTATAAGTGCCTAAATACAACACTCCAAGTCGCCAGGGCTGGGTCGAATATCACGAGGACCCCCGCACGCGGAAACACAGACAAGCTTTTTGAAGAACGCGTCAAAGTGGGCTTTGACAGTCGCATCAGCCATAAACTGTGAAAAGCAGCAAGGCACCGAGTTCCCCCACCACAAAAAAAATTCAGTCATAGACTCATTCAACGCCCCCGAAATGAGCCCAGGCTCATGGATTCGGCTCCAGTAGTTCAATTGACTTTCGTAGCCACTCATCAAACCGTCTCGCGCTTGTGTCATCTCCAGTCACCCCACTACTATGTACTTCCATGAACTTCCTCCCCTTCTCTGACACCAGCTCCAACTGGTCCGGCTCGTCTTGCAGGTGTGCCTTCATGTATGCCGCCGCGACGACCATCGCCCACACCCTTGCATAGATCCTAGGCGCACTCGCCTGGTCCAGCACCATGTCCACAACGAGCCGCTTGAGGAGCGAGGAAGCTGCAAATGAGCCGTCAACGCCCATCTCACCAAAGAGATCGTACACCTCTTGCGAGATTGGGGTGCGTCTTCGTCTTTTCGGATTTCGTGCTGTACAATTGCCGGCAGCCGGACCGGTGTGGTTCGCATCCGGGAGGAACTCAGGTGAGGGCGCGCGTTCAATTAGGTCGTGGAGCCGAGGTGGGGGGGTTGGAGAGCGAGAGAATGTCGAACAAGAGCTGCAAGATGGAGCTCAGAGTGGAGAACATGTCCATGCTATGATGAGACGCAGGGCTTGATCCCCGCACCGAATCAGAGGCAGATCCAAGTCCACGACCCCTGTCCCCGCCAGTGCCAGAATCCGTCTCATTAAATGCACCTGGGAAATCCGGCCGACGTGAAGTCGTTGTTGTCGGTCGTGCTGGACTGCTCTCGAAGCCAAGGAGTGACGTGATGAAAGAGGCCATGCCATCGATGAGACTGTCGAGGAAAGTGGGGGGCTTGACAGGGGCACCCTCTATGACACTCGACTTGGTCTGTGCAAATCTCGACCTAATCCATGCCGTGTTGCCGCTTCCACACCTCTTGTTCCTTACCAGCCTGTCTCCCTTCTTGAGAGCGACAAACGAGGTATACTTGCTCACAAGCTGATACGTCAGCCCAAGCCTAACGATGCCAGCTTTCCGCAAGTCGTCCCCGGAGACCAAGAGAGTATCGCCTGGCACTGGGGAGGGGAGAGGTCCAGCTTTCTCATCCAATTTCATGATAAGCTTCCGTGAGGCCAGCGTGTGTACAATGGGGACAGTCGATTGCTTGTCGCTATCGCAGAACGGTTTCACCTTTGTTACATCAACAGTCAACTCTTGTGACTCGAATACTTCTTCCAGTTTTGTAATCAGCTTGACAGAGGTCGGGACAGTCCTGAACGACGTGATTGCGAAGATTGTGAAGCAGATACCAGAGATGATTTTGGTCAGTGAATGAGGAGCCTGTTGTATGATCGGTGGAGGAGGTACAAGTACAGGAATACCCGCAGGGAGGTCTTGCACGACTGGTGAGGAAAAACGAGCCAGAGGGCTCAAAAACATCACATCCTCAGCCAATATGGATAAATTACCGCTGCAAGCTCCTGGACCATGTATGTTGTTCATGTATAACCTGTGTGTTGAGTAGGCTGCAATACATTGTCATGTTTCGAGATATATACCACCAGCAGTGCGAC
>JBBPKD010000066.1:0-47364 GCA_038089075.1 Singerocomus inundabilis
CTGTAGTTCATCACGAACACCTTTGCCCTAACGTCGCCGTCACTCACACCGATTGGTGCTACTCTGTCGCCGCTTGTCGCATTCACGAACCATTCGTGCCTTCCAAATGCAGCCGTAGTATTTCCCCGTAGCAGTAAAACAGGAGTGAGGGAGCCCGTCATGAACGTCACCGCTTTGCGTGATATTGAGGCTGGAGAACAGGTTTGTTTCACCCATGTCCTGACTTTAACGAGTGCTTAAATGTCATTCCCTAGGTATTGATGGCCTACATTGACACGACCCTTCCAAAGGCGCAAAGACAAAAGGCACTCACCGAAACTTACAACTTTACCTGCCAGTGCCTTCTGTGCAAGCAAAGCCCCACCATCATCGACCCACGAGAAGCCGTTTCGTGTCCCAAGTTGTGTGGCGGCGCCTGCCCAGTCCCAAATGAGGGTACATAGATATTAATGATGACTCAGCCAATATTTCCTGACCCAGAGCCAAGACAATCCCGTTTCCCAGTGCTGGAAATGTAAAGCTGTTATCATTGATCCTCATGCGATCATTGATGTGGTTCGCGTCGGACAAGAAGCGCTGGATAAGGTGACACATCTCCAATCGAATGGTATGGTTCCCAAGTGCACGTTTCTGCCACTCATCTAATTTCCGATCACTATTGTAGATGACGATAAGGCAAGGCAATTAACTACGCGCATGATTCCAATCCTGGTTTCCGCGGGTTTGTCACCCTCATCCCACCCCCTCCTGGCGCTATTAAAGCTCCATCAGTCGCTATTAGTCGCTTCATTTTCGGGCCCGGTCTCACAGGACCTCCTGGACGAAAGTATTCGTACCGCTGCGAAACATGTTGCGGGCCTCTCCGCCGTACTTGATGAAGGCCATCCCGTGCGCGGCATCGCGCTCGCTGAGCTGGGAAAACTACTCGCTGTTGATGAGCCTTCACCGTCATCTCCGCCTCAGACGACCACCTTTCCCCCCTGTGGTCCGACACGACTCAGGACTGGGTACGAGACGCTATTAAGAGCGAGAAATGAGCTGTTGGTGGGGTTCGGTCAGGAGAATGAAGGTGGCGAGGTAGGTCGGGAGGTTAGGGAGAATATCGTGGCATTGGAAAAGGAACTTGGGGTATGGACGACTGGTGTACGGAGGACACTGGAAGATACTGGGGTAAAAACGAGCGGTAAGACATGAGGATAGGTCGTCTTCCACACCTAACATGGATACGATACGCTGGAACGACTTGTAAGTTGTGGGACAGTATTGGGTTAATTCGTGTGAAACGAGTTAATAAATTCTGTGAAAGTAATGACCTCCGCCCCTTGTTCGCGTGCGGTGATTCTGTGGACTAGCAGTTGCAAGGTTGCAGTGGGTAACTGCTTGCTGTACATGGTATTGGCAGATGTCTGCAAGACGACTAATTGATAAAATAATTGAACATGGAACCAACAAAAATGTCTCTCTGGCGGGGAGTCGAACCCCGCTCTCCCGCGATCGAAGCGATGACACTTGACAGGCGGGTGTACTCACCGATATACTACCAGAGATGCATTATCCTTGCATTCCTGAGCTAGTATCACTCGACGCAACTGCCTAGAGGTTGCTCGGTATGTTACCTCACGCATTGTATGGGTCACGTGATGCAGAATCAGACGACTCCATGGCACGGACTGGGACCAGTATTGCGAGGTCAAGTGAACCATACTCGTTGTGGTTTCTCCGGTGGGGAAAATCGCTGAGCCTCACAGCACGTCGCAGGTCAGCAGACTCGAGCTTGTGTGCCAGAGTATTTAAAGCTGTTATTCGGCTTCCCGGTTCTTTTCCACCGCTTCTCCGCCCAGTCCGCTACTAGAGCGACACTCGCTAAGTGACTTTCTTTCCCAGATTCCCCTTGTCCCCATGTTGTTCTCTTATCTGGCGCACAGGCGAGCTTGGTAAGAATTCTCTATATCTCCACTCCCACCCCGGCTTAATTGCCTCCCTTCGCAGCAATGACAAGCAGCGCGAGCGTGCTGAAAGAATCGCGTCCCTTCCAGACGTTTACCACCGTGCCTTGACGCCTCAGGACAAGGATGTCCTCTCCCTCCCCGTCTCCGCCATCGTGTCCAGCGTCCAAACTGGCTCACTCAACCCGTCTGACGTCCTTACCGCATACGCCAAACGTGCCTTGCAGGCCCACGCTAAAACCAACTGTCTCACCGAGATCATGATCGCTCCAGCTGAGAAATGGGCTCGTGATGCCACGCGCTCCGGCCCGCTTGCCGGTGTACCTGTGTCACTCAAGGATATGATCGCCGTCAAGGGTTTCGATGCGAGTATGGGATACTCTGCGAGGACGGGCAAACCCATGTCGTACGACGGTGCCTTTGTGAGGCTCTTGCGCCATGCAGGGGCGATCCCGTTTGTAAAGACCAACGTACCCCTGACCATGCTCTCGTTTGAAGCTACGAATGATGTCTTTGGAACGACAGAGAACCCCCACAAACGGGGGTACAGTCCGGGTGGATCTTCCGGAGGCGAAAGTGCACTCCTCGCTCTGGGCGGCTCGAGGATTGGTGTGGGCACGGACGTGGCTGGCAGCGTTCGAGCGCCAGCACATTATTCAGGGGTGTATTCTATCAAAGCGAGCATGTTCAGGTTCATAAGGACTGGGAGCGCCACAACTATTCCCGGGCAAGAGGGGGTACCAGCTACGCATAGTCCTATGGCGAAAACACTGGAAGATCTCGAGACATTTTGGCGTGCCGTATTCCAAATGAAACCGTGGGAATATGACCATTCCGTGAGCATTCTCCATTGCCTTTTTTTGTTAGATATATATCATGTCGTAGGTTCTCAACATTCCATGGAGGGAGGTGAAACTACCTGGTGATAGACCCCTTAGGTGGGGTGTATTATGGGACGATGGTATGCATCTACCATTGTTCGATACACGGGAGACTAAACAGGGTTCAGGTGTTGTCACTCCATCACCTGCATGTCTGAGGGCACTCCAAAGAGTGACCGAGGTGTTACAGAAGAATGGCCACGAAATTGTGACCCTGTAAGAGTCATGTTTCCCTGAGTACTTCCCTCTGACATTGTATTAGGGACCCGCCTAGCCCATATGAGGGACTTCAGATCGCCTCTCAACTTCTACTAGCCGACGGCGGCAAAACTGCAGCGAAACCGTTCCGATGTTTTGAGACGAATGATGCAGGGATGATCCCTGCGTTTCGTGCTCTCAGTCTACCACGTTTCATCATGAAGATATATGCATGGTATCTGAGATATATCCGCCGGGACGCAGTCTATGCTGGTCTGGTAGACAACTTTTACGAGAAGAATGTCCCGGAGTACTATGCATTGATAGCGAAACGTGAGGACTATCGCGCACGGTGGTTCAAGGTGTGGCGTGATAGTCAGGTAGAAGGAGGGCTGGGAGATGATGGTGTTGATTTCATCCTCACCGTGCCGAATGGATTGCCGGCCGTACCGCATCGAGGGATGCGTCATGGATGGAAAGCGTGTGGCTACACTTTCTTGTTCAACCTGGTGGGTAGTGACCAAGCGAAATGACTGGTACCTTGCTAACCTGTTCATCGTGGCCCTCAGCTCGATTACAGCGCGGGGGTGATGCCTATTACGCATGTAAGGAGTACTGATGTCGTTCTACGCTCTTTCAAAGCACGTAACGCCATCGAACGGGAAAACTACCGCATGTATGACGCGACTGCGATGGAGGGTCTGCCAGTAGGTGTCCAAGTCGTCGGCAAACGTCTTGACGAAGAACGCGTGCTGGAGGGTATGAAGTTGATCGAGAAGCTGATGAAAGGTGCTGGCTTGGCCTACACCGGTATACCTTTGTAATGTATAGTGTACGTACCTGTACGTCTGGAGTATGCATGTATATAAATTCGAATGCATGGGGTATCAGGTGTGCCAGGAACTTGAAGCAGGATAACATGGCTTGTTCTTCAACTCCTACCACAGTGATCTACTATTTACCGCTTTACACGCAACCCTTTAGGTTGCTCCTACTGAAAAAAGTGCAATCAGTGCAGAGATTTCCCTTGTACTCGGCAGTGACCGGTTGTCCCCTGCAGTTCTGTCATGCTTAGAGGGCCTTGGCAGGCATATCGATAGGATGTTGTGATGCAATTCGATGGATAAGACTAACAGTAGATTAGAATTCAATCAAACTCGTTTGGGATTACCTCAAGTACTGCTACTAAATTTATCTGGCACCAGTCATCGACTCATTGAGCTGAAGCCAATTAGACGATCCTTGTGTTTGTATGTTTCCGGATCTGTTTGACATATCTCTGGTGATAACAGCATTTCCCGGTGGGCCAAGGCATGAGATTGTGTATCAAGGAGAAAGAAAAGCTTGATAAGCAAGTGGAACTACTTAGTCCGAGATATGAACATGGGGCACTGTAAGCCTGGAGACAAGGCAAGTGAGCTGAGATCGCCCGCCGAAGTTATGGTGAGCATAAAGTCGTACAGAACCCCGCCGGTGTTTCAGTGTAGGACTAGACACCCATTGACACACAAGTCGCCGTCTTCAGAGATCGTCTTAAAGCGTGTGCACGGCCTCCAGACCAGGCTTCGTTGCAATGCTGGACAAGTTCTCCCTTCTGATCTTGGGACTGATATGCAGATCTGATGGCCAGACCATGTTGTGAGCAAGTCCCAGGTAGATCAGTGACCTCCGGGTCATTCACTCCGTCGGGTGTATAAACACGTACAAAGCCACACTATAGTCCCGTCGTGCATCGTGCTGTCAGTTCCCGACTGCCACCGAATCCGCGAAGCTCATTGTCGCGATACACAAGCACAAACTCTGCGCCCAGCTTCCGGGGTTCCATTATCGTGCCGACAGCCGCACTCCCGACCGTACCCGCGACGTCGTTCAGGGCCCTGGAGGTCAAATCTGATCCGGGTTACTCTGTAGCCTGACGGGATGCCACTGTGCGCTATCGCTATCATTGACCTGAAAAGCCAAATGGTTTGTGCGAGATCTTGAAACAGGGCAACGACGGAGGTGTGCCTTGACGTTATCTAATCGTTCTCTGGAGTCGGACGGTGGCTTGACGTGGTCCCCATGTCCACTATCATGGGGGGTCACGGAGTCTTGTATCATTTGTCACACCGATGTCTATACTTGGGGTGAACGATATCCATGGAGACGACAATGTACCTGTCGAAGCCTTTGCCTTCCTTTTTCGCGCGGCAAAACATGTTGAACCCACGGCGATGTACGTAGTGACCTGGACGCACCGCAGTAGATAGCGGACCCACGTAGCAACATGAGAAACAGGTCAATCGTTCAAGTGGCCGTGAGCAAGCATGCTGTACTGCTGAAAATGTGGCTTGACATCATGTTCAGAGTCTCGCCCGGTCGAACAGCATTGCATAGCGAGCACTGCTGGACACTGCTCGGAGCCATCGAATTCCCGGCTCATACTGCCATCACGAACACGGTGGCTGCACATGTGGCGGGTTGTTATGGTGCAATCTAGGTCTAGGACGGCTCCCAAGCTCTTTTCGGGGTAGATACATACCCATCGTCAAGGTCACCGTCTTGAAGGGCACTGAGCGAAGCATCAAGGATAAATCTCACAACCAGGGAAATACGGCGGATCACGAGTCCCCGGATCAGCGACGTTATCTTGGATTGAGCTGAAACATTACTAAAGGCAAACCCCTTCAGTAAACCTCAAAGTTGAGGAGACTGCCGGCTACCGTTTGGTTACCATCGGTTACCACCGGTTACCACTGGCTGGTTTTGAAGCCCACGCCTTCCTCGTGAAACGTGTCACAAGATCTAAACTCACCTGCAATACTGCCCGTACATGGTGCCTGGCTTTGGGATAGAACAAATATTCGCGCAAGCAGAATGGGACATTCATCCAAAATACTGGGCACGCGGTATGTGCAACTAGACACAAATGCTCACAACACGGAATGACGAAACCAAACTACAGTCAGAAAAACAGGGTTGCCAGTACCAAGTCTGTATATTGGTGACCCAACTCGTGGAGGGCTCAGTATTGAGGGGAGGAGGGAGGGGAGGGAGGGAGGAAGGACGGAGCGGGAAAGGGCTGTAGGACGCCCATATTGCGGTCGTCAAGCTGCCATGCACGTTACGAGATGGATATACGCCAGTATTGATTGTAGATCGCGATGCAGCGGCATCGTCTTGTCTAACCACATTTTATTCGTCAACGACTGCTTCTTCTTCCCTACCGTCCCTGACTTCATCCCCGTCAAGCTCGCCAACCTCGTCGGTGATATCGCTCTCGCTCTCCGGCGGTATCGGCTCTGATGGCGGTGGTTCACTTAATTCGAGGAGCGGTTCAGATGAAGGTGACGACTCGGATTCCGCACGTGGCTGTTTGTCACTGGACGACGGGATAGGATCATCATTCCCCTCGATGGACTCTGGTAACACCTCGGACAGAGTACCATCTACTTCCGCCAATGGGTATTCCACAACCTCAGAGGCGGAAGATTCATCCGGGGGTGCGTGTTCCTCGGCAACATCTGTCCCTCGAATGGGCTCTTCAGGACCTGATTCAATAGCTGAGGTGGTGGCGTCGAGTGACCCTTGCGGTGATGGCTCCAGTAGTGCATCATCGGGAGCGGCCTCATTTGGGGTGGCTGCACCAGAATTGTCCTCAAGTGAGATGAGTGAGAGTTCTTCCACCGGCGGGGATAATGGAGGTGCGAGAGTCGTCTCGGAACGAGCATCGCCAATATCCTCGTCGTCCAAATCTTCCGTTCTTGTCTCAAGGTCAGGCCAAGACTGTCCCGAGACTAATGATTGGGTTTCGACCTCCGGGAAGGTGCCAAGCAAGCTATCGCAAACGGGCCGTGTCCCATCTTCGCTCCTGGACAGTTCCTCGGCCACGCTATAAGCATCGCTAAACACCATAGTATCAGTTCGGTTGCGACCAAGTCTTCGAGGGCTGTCTGTTCCAAACTGATTGGCGACATCCGCGGTCTTTGGACGACTAATAGAGGCCTGATCCACGTCGAGCAACGTGTCTGCCGTAAATGTGCCACTTTGAGGATTTGGTATCGGATGGACTGCGGCCGAGAATAAACGGGGGGGCTCCACTTCTTCATTATGAAGTCTGCCATCATGATGAATAGCGTTCTCAGGGATGACAAGGAACTCTGCGGGTACCAAATCAAATTGGTTAGTGAGTTTGAGGAAGCGAGCGTAAAGTGATGATTCGGCTTCGGCCTGCTCAAAAGCTTCCCGATGGTGAAAATAAGCATGAGCGAAAATTCTGCCAAGACGCCTGGCAAGAGAAGAGAAGTGCCTGTGTGATGTCTGTGGAATGGAGAGCCTAATCGGCAGAACAGGTCCGTATCGAAATGAATCAGTGAGGAGAAAGGGCGGATCAGAAGTCAACCAATATGTACCTGGAAGGAAATGCCCTGGGAGAGTTCAAGAGAGCAGTTGCGCTATCGACTGTATGGAGGATGTAATCTATTGCACAGCATTGCTGTATATCGGCTGCCTGAGAATGAATGGGACTTGCTGAATTGGAAGGGTACCGACCTCCATAGCGCCGTCATTACCGTGCGCAACACAAAGATACAGCCACTCTCCCGCCTTCATTTGGGGGCACGAACTTCTGGTGCACTCTTGTTGGAGCATGGTGATCAAAGGGTGCGAGAGGTCTTGGGCAAGACGACTGCAGGGAAGGATGAATAGGGAGGGCGCAAACATGACATGACGGACCGTAATTGCTCATATATCCAACAGGCCCTGTCGACGGCGATGTCGCCCTTGCGGTCTGCATCCTCGGGCTTTGTCAGGTCGAACGGTGAAGGGTCGAGGGTGTCTTCGTGATCCTTTTGGGCGACTCTGCCAGGAAGGGAGACGATTGCATCGACATCGTGTACGTCGAGGCGGATGAGGAGGGAGATGTACTCCTGGAGTTGGAAGGCACTGTCGAGAGATGAGATGGGCGGTAGAGACTTGACTGGGTAAAAGGAGGACACGCGCGATCCACGATAGGGACGTTGAAGGACAGAGGCTGCCATCGTCGTGGACATACAACGCCATACGCGCCCACTAAGGGACAGGGAAAAAAAAAAGCGAACGTCACGTGAATTGCCTTCCAAAAGGGGAACGAAGTAAATCGGTGCGAAAATGATTAAAATCTGCCAACGGACCAGACGACAAACGTCACCCCCACCCGATGGGAGATCTTTTTATTTTTATTTTCCTTTATTTTCGCTTTTATTTATTTCAATCACACTTTGGTTATCCCGAGTGTGTCCCTCTATCTTGATTCTATATTAGCCGCTCCTTTTCGCAGACTCGCTCTTCCCCCTCGTCGCTCCTTTGCGCGTCCTTCCTTTCTTCCTCATGTCTCTCCGCGAGTCCAAAGCAGAATCTGATCTCGAGAAGGACTTTGCCTCTTCCCATGATGCCAGCCAGCCTTCCTCTGCTCTCACAAGAGGTTTCCGCTGGGGTGTTGAGGCCAGAGGTTAGTCGACTTTGACCTCCGTCCCATCCCTCTCACCCCGCGTCTACAGGGATCGTCCCGGTACCCGAGGAAGACCGCAGAGACACCCAGTTTTATAAGATATTCTTCGTTTGGTTCTCCATGAACTTCAACATTCTCTCGTGTGTAGCATGCACTACCTCCGACCCATCTGACCCTTTGTCAGGTTTTCAACTGGAACCCTCGGACCGATCGTCTTCGGCCTCAGCCTTCGTGACTCTTGTCTTGTAATTTTATTCTTTAATCTCATAGCGAACATCCTCCCTGCGTATCTGTGAGTCCTCTCCCTCTTTGGCTCAACCAGATACCCATCCGTCTAGAAACACTTGGGGTCCAAGAACAGGCATGAGGCAGATGGTCATATCGCGCTACAGTTTTGGGTTCGTCGTCGTCCAGTCCACGTTTACCTCGACTACCCTGATACCACATCCTTGTCAGATATTATGGTGTTATTATTCTTACTATTCTCAATCTCATTGGCCTGTGTGGTTTCAACATTCTCAACTGTATCCTTGGAGGACAAGCCCTCGCGGCCGTGTCCAACAATAACATGTCGTGGACGTAAGTCGCTATTTTCATCTTCGCTCCAATCGTACCGACTGTCACGTTCCTGAATTCAGGGTTGGAATTGTTATCATTGCTATACTCTCGATGGTCGTATGTCATCCCTCTCTGATTCTTTCGCTTGGGTGCTGAACGTACACTAGATCTCTTTCATGGGTTACAAAGTCCTCACCTGGTACGAGCGTCTCTCTTGGCCACCAGTCCTCCTCGCTTTCCTCGTTGCCCTTGGTGTCGGAGGAAAGCACCTCTACGATGGCCCACCATCCCCCCCTGCAACTGCATCCGCGGTTCTATCCTTTGCAGCTACGATCGCAGGTTTCGTCATTACCTATTCCGCGATGGCATCCGATTTCACAATGTATTACGACCCGACTGTATCGAGGTAAATGCCTTTCTCACATTGGTCTCTCTTGACCTCAATGTTACACAATAGTCATCGGATTTTCTGGTATTCCTATCTCGGGTATACGGTACCTATTGTACGTCTTGCATCACATCATCCGTCACTATGCTTAATTAAAAACCTTGTCAGATTCTTGTTGAATGTCTTGGCGCAGCTACCGTTGTAGCCGCGCCAAACGTTGACAGCTGGAATGCGGGCTATGGCTCGGATAGCAACATCGGTGGCTTGTTAGAAGCTATGCTGAGCCCCGCTGGCAACTTTGGGAAATTCTTGACCGTAATGCTCAGTCTGAGCGTGACGGCGAATATTGCTTGTACCCTCTACTCCATATGCTTCAACTTCCAGGTGGCCATACCGAAGCTTGCCCATGTACCTAGATATGTATTCTCGATTGTGGGCACGGCAATGTGCGTCCATCAATTATTTTCTCCAGTGACTCTCCCTCTGATTCCTATCCCATCTCTCCCTCTCCCGCAGTGCACTGCCATTGTCCATCGTCGGCGCTCACAAGTTCTATGCAGCACTCACAAACTTTCTGAGTCTCATAGGTTACTGGGCGAGCGCGTATGGTGGCATCCTGATCGTTGAACACATTTACTTCCGGAAAGGTGACTTCAGCACCTATCATCAAGCCGATTGGAATGTTGCCAAGCGTCTGCCATGGGGAATAGCTGCTGTGACGGCGGGTGTTCTCTCGTTTGGTCTTATCGTTCCCTGCATGAACCAAGTATGGTTCACGGGTCCGATTGGTCGGACGTCAGGTGATATTGGCTTTGAAGTCGCCTTCCCCCTTGCCTCTCTGCTCTACTTGCCTCTCCGTACATTGGAGCGCAGGTATCAGAACGTCCAGTACATACCCTGATGCGGATTGCTTTTGAAAACTTTGCACGTAGTACGAATTGTTTCCCTCTCTGCGTCCCCCAACCTCGCAAACACGACTTTTCGAGTGACCTTTTTTCTCCGGCACGTTTCGATGGTTCGCAGGAACAACGCAACATGGAAGAATTCTGTGATTCGCCAACCTGACAGTTGTTATGTTTATGCATTAGTGTACACTCAACGAGGTTCGATCAAAGCACATGATCTCAACCATATGGTTCTTTTTTTTTACAAAAAAAAAAAAGATTTACTTCCGTTGGTGCACATGTTCCGATTACATCCTCGTTAACACTAGTCGTGGCAGCTGCCTGTATGCGTTTCATAGCCGGGATGCGGCAAGGAACTGAACTACAAAGTGAAATGATCCGAGGGTCTTCGGTTTGAGCAGGTTTGCCGGTGTCGATATGGGTACACACGAGGGGGCACAGGCGCAGATAGTATGGCCAACCAGCGACGGGCGTCCTTCTTTCGGACCTCGTACTACCCGCCAAGCCTTGGCCATTTACTGTATTAAGGCCCTGACCCATCAGCCACGCTTTCATTCGCTTTTCCTTCATTTTTCTTTTACTCTCTATCGCCCTGGTGCTCCTCATCTTGATTGCACGTATCAAATCTCTGTTGACATTTAATTCGCGTTCGCAAGGTTGTGGGTAAGTGGAGCTTTCTTTCGGTTTTTTTTTTTTTGCTCACGGCTATCGCGGGATCAGTCCCTGCGATCGTCTGGAACCGCAAGATGACCGCTGTGGAGTGCCTGTGCACATGCCACAAGACGCTCACCCTCCGTCATGTCGCATTGGCGAGTTGTAGGAAAGAGAGAGAAAAAGTATATAGGCAGTCACACTGAAGACCATCCCGTGGCCGACGGGTACCCACTGAGCTGCGGACGAACGGAACGGGTGCGGATCACGCTCGATATGGGCGGGGCTCTCACTGTTATCTCTCTCTCACACATTCACTCCCTCGACAAGATACGGAGCAGTGGAGATGACAGTATCGACGTGCGTGTGTGTGATTTTCTTGGGTTGCTGGAGACGAGACGGCGTCCCGGCGTCTAGGCCAAGGCTGCTGCGTCGGGAACGTGTCAGTTGTCGCGGGCCGTCCTGTCATGCAGGGTGTTTTCGTCGTGATGCACAAGACCACCACTATCACTATCAACCGCCACTGGGCCACCCGTTGCACTCTTGTCGTGGGGACCCTTGGATGTGGAGGCCCACCCCCTCCCTGCGTAGCACGGTGTCCCATGAACTTTGATGTCGACTGGCCAATGGAGTCGGACTAGGTCGCACGTGGCTTGCGACGCCCCAGGAACGTCATCATTCTGGGGGATATGCCAGGAAAGAAAGAGAGACACACGTATCTCGGAGACGGGACGACGGATACACACAAACGCGTCAGCGCCACACGCGAATCGAGCCCTGGTGAGGCAGGCCAACCCTGATGACGATGATAAGTAGACCTGCGCGCGTCGTCGGAGCGTGGAGATCGCTGAGTCGATGCGCGCTATCGCTTCCGCATGGGCCACAGCTGGTCCGATGATAGGCCCGCTGGAGCGACGGCGTCGGGAACTACCGAGGGGGATGGGCAGGTCCTTCATCGCTCCCATGGGAAGACACGCTGTTCTTCACACAGACGCGGGTACAGTATTGGTTATTGGTGGAAACTGTCGCCCCTTGTCCTCCACCCGAAGAGACAGGCGAGAGGGGGCGGCCGTACCTAATCCCGATGGCTGTTTGATGGCGGATGCACAATGTTATGCGCGCACATGATGGCGGACCTGGGCGGAAGTGGAGAGAATACGTACAACATTGTCTGACAAGGGACCACCAAGTACTACCACCGCGGACTGGCATCTTGACAGCTTGCCAAGCTGGGAGTTAGGCACGGCCGTCTCCCCCCATCTATCGTGCAAGCGTATCTACGCTGGCATCCCGCAGTAGCGCTCAAGATAAGCCATATCAGACCATTGGCACAGAATTCATTAAACCCCACAGCATTCGTTTCTCGCAATGAGGAGCACTCGCGGTTATCCACTAATCCGCCTATCTCTCTATCGCAAACAATCTAGACATGATCTTCTCCGACCAGATACACCTGACTGACATACCTGACTGACATCACTTACCGACCAAAAGGTATGATCTTCATTAATCAAAAGGGATCGGGTGTACTGCGCCTCTCCAGATCGATTGTTTGTAGTGCGCTGTCAATGCGGTCCAGGCCAATTTGAAGCGACAACACCGCCATCGGAGGTTGTTCTGCATGGCGCAAACCTTGAGTCACATTGTACATGGAGCCATGTGCAGATATATACCGGTATTCTCATCCAAGAATCGCCGCAGAGGGCAAAGAATGGAGTTCCGCACACTCGTGACGTTACCTTTGGACCTCACCCCTGTCTTGGGTCCGTAACGTAAGATGGAAAGAGATAACCCGCTTAGCAACACGACGGACCTTGTTTTCTCGATCCCTTTGTAAAAGGATATAATAAAATGAGAGACAATCTGCGATGCGCAACAGCTCGAGTGACTGCGCTAGCTCTTCTCTGGTCTTTCTTTCATTGAAGAACTCTGGGGGATTTGGTCTGAATAGCACACCACCGAATATGCGCAGTAGCTCTGGGGATGCGAACACATTTTGAGATGCATGGTCCGGAGGAAGCGCCAATGCCTCCAAAACGGTCTCTTTAAGTAGACCCACGGCCGGACCTCGGATCTGAGGAAAGTCTTCGTCTTTAGTGAGCTTTAAAAGCATTTGAAGTCTTGCGGATGGCGGAAGCTTAGACAAGGTCAAAGATAACAGTCGAAGGTTCAGCTGCCTGATGGTCGGATCGACATGCGTGCTTGCCAACGCCGTGAGCACCGTGCAGAACGACGTCGCGATCTCTGGCGATATGCTCATGCCCTCCTGGGTAAGGATTCTGAAGAGCAGGAACAGCGACTCGTCGATGACCATGTTCATCTTCAAGGCGCTGACGAGTAAATCATGGAGATCTGACGGTGCAGAGGGGGACAGGACCATGGGAGGTGTCGAGTGCGCTAAATATACCAAATCACTGAACGAGCTGGGTCTCCAGTGTGGTTTCCGCGGGGAGTTTCCCAGAGTTTCAAGGGCGAGCTACATGCACCTGTGTAACCCATTTTGTTGCCGTTATCTACCAAAACTTACCTGGACTTCGAGCATCGCACCTTCTCCATCTTGCCACCCTTCTTTTGCGGACGATTTTACGAAAGAGCGGGGGAAAGCGCTTTCTGCAGCTCTAACAGCCAGAGACGCCTGGATCAATGGCGCACAGCTTATGACTGTCGTGTCAAGCAGCTCACAAAGGAAGTTCTGGAAAATCATTAGCTGCAGTACGAAGAAAAGCCAGACATGAAATAACCCTAATTTCTTGCAGCCCGTCATTGACTATTGACGCCCAGACACCCAGAGACTTGACAAGGAAGGCTACCTCAATAATGAGTGCGCGTCCATCCTCCTTCATGCAAAACAGCGAGACGGTGGTGATCAACGAATTAAGGTTTTCCAAGACAGAGGAACATAACTCGAGTGCGGATCTCTTCCCGAGTCTCGTTCGAGAGATAGCTGTCCGCTTACAATGAGCTGATCAAAATTCTCCTAGTCATCAAATAATGATAAGAAAACCTGGTGAGCAGAGTACAACAATGCTGATGGTCCTCTGTACGGCCTCGTTTTCTTCCATTTCTTCTTCTTCGTCATTCAAACGTGTCTGCATGTATTCGATCGCTTCCTGGATCACGATCATGACTTCCTTCGGACTGTTGTTGAGTGCACACATGCGAATCAAGTCCATGGCGCCATCGTGACGACAGGGCAGCAATATTGGAAGGACATCGAGGGGCTCCTAATGACAACGTCAACTTCTGGGAATAGAAGGGAAATACCCGAATCACCAAATATTCTGCACATTCACTTCGGAAGATAGCCTCGTGAATATCTCTGAGGGACACTGCGTGAGATTGTTCTCTCGCGACAAGCGAAATAAGCTCGGAAATTGAGTGCGTGCATGTCTAGGGATTGTAAAGTGGACTTTGACGCCTTAATCAAGATTAAAGTCTTACCTCGTCGGTGAGATCTAGTGGTAGACTTAGAGCTTGCAGTAAATGAGTCTTTCGTGAACCCATCGGCAAATAGTGGACGTACTATCTGTGGCGGTGACCCTAAATGACCCCTGTGAATGGTGGACTCGGAGATGACCTGAACCGACAAGTCCAATCATGACTGACACAGGAAAAGCCTATCATACTCGTTGCACCGGCGAAGCCCTCCAGACAGTCCAACGCCACGCCGCCGATGCGGACATCACCCTCTTCTCGGGCTGCTTCTGTCCGTTCGCTCAGCGAGCGTGGGTCGCGCTCGAATATCTCGAAATTCCGTACAAAGTATGATCCTGCTCGCTTTTCAATGGACAACATAATTCAACCCGTTCCTCCCTGTAGTATTGTGCGTCCAAACCATTACATTGAATCTTGAGTATGATGTGTACGCCCTGCAGATGAAGTCGATCCATACCAGAAGCCAAAAGAACTTCTCGATCTCTCTCCAAAGGGCTTGGTCCCCGCGCTAAAGCTCAACAATTACGATCCCCCTCGTGCGGTCAACGAGAGCACTGTCATCATGGATTTTCTGGAAGAGTTTGTATATTTCCCCATTTTCGTGCCACACGTGCACACCCATGTCGTTTTCTCGCATCTAGCCTGGCATCCACATCCACCAAACGAACCCTCTTCCCGCCCGCCTCTGATCCTTGTCCGTACAGATGAACCTCTCGTCTTCGTCCCACCGTGCTAACTTCAGCAATGTTATTCCAGACGCTCGGGCCCTCGTGCGCCTCCAGTCCGATTACATCAACCGTACCCTCGTACCCACTTTTTACCGTTACCTTCAAGCACAAGACTCTACCGCACAAATCGCTGGCAAGAACGAATTCGAAACAGCTATCGACACGCTCGTGGGACTCTTTGAACGTGCGGACAAGGAAGTTGGCGGCACCGGGCTGTGGAAAGACGGTGGCGAGCTTGGATGGGCAGATGTCATGGTAGGACCATGTGAGTTGCAGTTGGCTGCTGGCCGCGACGCACTGATATACCACGACGGGGGGTCATTAGGGATGTTTAGGGTGAACAACGTTCTCAAACACTTCCGCGGATTCGAAATGCAGGGAGGAGCCAAACTCAATGCGTGGATGAAACGGCTGTTGGAACACCCTGCATTCAAGAGTACTTGTAGCACGGACGAGCTCTACATCGATAGTTATGAGAGGTGAGTGCGGTCGACGTCACCTGTGCTTGGTCATATGACTGATCCTCCTCTACAGATATGCCTTCAACAGACCGAACACGAGCCAAGTTGCGAATGCGATCAATACAGGGAGGGGCTTGCCTTGATCCCTGGTCCTTGCAAGTAGCAGCACGGATATGTTGGCGATGGATACAACATTGAGCCGCGCTTAGTAGATTCGACGTGTTTTCTTGCTTGCTGATGCTGTATTGAAGCAGAACCCAGCGTGTTTGTGTATGCTAGTGAATTCCAGACGAGACTACACTTGTGACTACATGGGAGTCAGACCACGTCCGACGGATGATCGCTTGCATTACAGTTATTACGGGAAAGGTTCTTCATTACAAAATCATAGCAGTCATCAAGGATAGAGTAGCTCTTATCAACACCGCTCAAAGACTCGATAAAGATCGGGGAGGTTGGCCACCTGAACCACATCATTTTCTAGCAACGATTTTGGTGCAACCAAGAACTTGCGCATCGCCTGGAACAAGACATGCTCGGTTTGCCATGTTGCCGCCTTTGCTTGTGTGTGGTTTCCATCCGGCTTTGGGGGTATGAAATGTGATGGAGATGGGGAATAAAAGTATGCGAGCTCGCGCATGAACGTGGAGAAGCATTCTTTCTCTGTTTGCCATTGTACCTAACAAGCCCCTTATCATCAGCTGCTAGTATCGTTCGCGACGGAAGACGCCACACCTGTGGCCCGAGACGCATGAGAAAGACGGGCAACTTATTGAGGTCAGGAGTGTACTCTTTCAAGAGATGTGGTAAACTCTCGATTTCACCGTCGGAAGTGAAATTGATCTCAAAGTACTCAGCTAGCATGCCACGGCGCGCCAAAAGCGTTTTGGTGATGCGCTGAGGATGATCAAGAGTGAGTTCAGGTCAGACCTTAAAGTACAAAGGGTACTTGCGTCTACAATTTCATTTTTGCTGAGCCCACTTTTCTCTGTGTCTGGTTCTGCTTCCACTGCGAGCTTTAACAGAGTACGAAGGGATGGAGGAGGATCTAGCTTCAGCCGACGGTAACTGCCAAATTGCATGAGAGCGAGTTGGTAGAACATCTCTTCACTATGCACATGGGCATCAATGTAGGACAGACAAAAAAACAGTAAATGTGACGTACGACAATGCTGCATGGTTAATGAGATATAGTTTCGTCCCATGTTGAACCAATGACAAACACCGGTAATCGTCTACAATTCCGACGAAGGTATGCTTCTTTATGATATCGGTCAGGTCTGTCGAATGAACTAGGCATCCGTCGTCCCACTTGAACGGTTAATGCAACAAACCATGGTGAATGCTTTTTTGGACTAATATCCTGAGTTCCAAGATCGAGGTTAAATCACAACTGGACACCGGGATATCGCGGAGGCTCATTGCTCTTTTGGATACATCATCGCCTTCGGAACGTGAAGGGTTCGACACTGGGATCATTGATTCGAGAGTACGATCCTGGAGCGACGTGCGGACTTTATGATGCGAATAGAGCTTCGGAGCTGAAGGACGTTAAGGTAATAACAGAATTAGAATGCTGAAAGAGCATACCATGAGACGCCGAAGCCGGATGTTCTTCCTCGTCCTCTTCTTCACTCTCCTCTTCTTCTCTCGCTTTCCTCTTGCCTGTCGTATGAGATTCGGTCGAGCAGCCAGTAAGCAATGTCTAGGGACTGTCAGGGACACGACAAAGCAGCACATTCAAATCTACCTGGTATTCAAAGGTTCTGGAATGACTTTGACTGATCACTTGTTGTATAGCGTCCGATATCCGCTCCGTTATTATCTCTTCATTCAAAAAGAGAACTTCCCGTTTCGTAGGGTGTACATTCACATCCACAGAACGAGGATCTATTTCGATGCTGATGTCTTTAATGCAAGGTCTTGCCGCGGGTTGATATTCGCACCTGAGATACATGAATGGGGATGCACCTTTGGGCAGTACCCCGCTATATACACTTTCGATTGCTCGTTTGACGCTCGACGACTCGACAAGACGGTCTGCAACATCATGAGTGATCGAGTGTTCATCGCATGCCAGCGTTGACTTACGATTGATGAAAAGTAAGAACACAGTCTTCTTGGCTTGATAATTTGGACTCGTGCAATAAGCTTCAGCGGACCATTTTTCAGCGTCATCTAGGTCGCTGGATCCAATAAGCCGTGAAGTCCTGTCAGCAGGTGATGAAGAGACATCGACACGCAAGAGCTCTTTTCCTATTGCATGACCATACAGTAGACGGATTGCTTGGTCGATAGATGTGGACGAAGTAGAGAGTTCTGGAGTCGCGAATCCAACCTGTTCGACGTGATCAGCGATAAAAGTAAATACACCATCGACCTTTCACACCTTTTTGCAAAGGAAAGCTACCTTTGAGTTATGAACTGCGTATTTGGTCACAACGTCAAGAATTCTTGCATACTCTTCGGACGGACTACGCAACGCCGACAAGCGGGTAGGCGTATTATAGAACATGTCCTCAATCTGACTCGAAGCTGAATGAATAGCAGATCCTAAACGAAAGGACGTACAGTAATGGTGGTTCCATCATTTCCAGCACAAGGTTTGGGATCTGGCGTCTGACCTGCCCTTGGGGGGACTAATACGCCTTCAGAATAGCATGCTCTGCATGTGAGTGTTGATTTGATGCCGGATGAAACTATTGAAATACTTACTTCCAAGCGCAATTGTCAGTCTTGGTTTTGGTCATGACGGACATGTGGGCGACATGAGATATGGATGCCAATGCCTCGCCACGAAAACCATAGGTCGTTAGTTGAGACAGGTCAGAGAAAGACTTTATTTTTGAGGTCGTGAATCGCTCAGCTAGGAGGGGTAGATCGGATTTCTGACATGAATGAGCGGCCAGAATGGAAATCACAGCGAGAGACGAGCACACGTACGCGTATGCCGCAACCGTTGTCCTGAATCTGGAGCAATCTCATTCCACCATCTTTCACGGTAACGCGAATCGACGTAGCACCCGCATCCAAGCAGTTTTCGATCAGCTCCTTTAGTGCAGAAGCCGGCCTATGTATGACCTTCGTAACAAGTGAGCTAACCTAGCGCTAATGAAAAGCAGCTGCGGAGATGTACCTCTCCTGCGGCTATGCGATTTATGAGTGACTCGTGGAGCCTTTGAATAGGTGAAGGACCGGGCGGAGGTTGCGAATCACCCTGAACTTGGCCATCCACCATGTTTGATACTGAGGGATGGTGGAAGTTAAAGAAGGTACTAGATGGGTTAAAAGACAAGTCCAGCTCAAGTTAGCGAGAAATACGCTGCTTGCGTGGCTAATGACAAAGACGCGCTCCTAAGACGCGTCTCATCCACGACTTGTCCTCGTCGTGCAAGTCTGAGTTAAAAGACTGCATTTAGCTGAATACAAGAGTCGCGTTCAATCGTGGATATCCAACTCTTTGAAAGTTGTCTCCAGATGGATCATTGCCTGAGGTCACGTGTGCACCCAAAGCAGCTAGCAGCGAACACCGCAACTCGAACCGACATGGCTACTGCCGTCCTTTCCTCGGTTCTTCTACCTCACAGTCTCTCGATGTTACCGGAAGACAAGTATCGCGGCGCAGTCGTGGAGGTATGCAAGTGTCTCTACGGGAGACATTCGTTCCCTTATCGGTCATCACCAGGATCTTCAACTACCTCCAGCTTTCTCGCTTCCAACGGACGAGTCCATCTTGCGCGCGATCGAGCTGGCATATGAGCGCGATTTCTCTCACATACCGTGATTACTCTTTGCTCTGCACATGTCGCTTGACCTACCTTCCCTCCCATAGGGTCCTCGACAAGAATAGGCGACCACTTGGCTATGTCGACACCGCAGCGCTGAAAGCCAAATGGCAGGCAGGACATGCAAATCCAGTACGTGCTTCCTCTGCTTAGTTGACTGTTCATCAACATTTGGTTGCTTCGCCAGAATGATTCCGTCAGGAACTACATGATCAGGTTCAAACGCAATGATTCACACCCATACACCGTCATCACACCTGACACACCCCTCTCCGAGTTGGCCGAGTTTCTGCGTAACAATATCTTCGCGTTAGGTGAGCGAGTTCTAGTGCTATTGGTTGTGCAATAGATTGACAGTGGTATAGTAACGGATTCCAAGAGAAAATTCGTACTTGCCGTCGCGACGTCGCAGGATTTGGAGGTGGGTGTACGTAGCTTCTCATGGAGGACGCCATCTTATGCTTTCTCCCAGAACTTCGTTTCTCGCCGGGGTATATGATTAGACAACTTCGCTCTTCACTATCATGCTATATTCTGTATTTCGATCTGATTCACATGATCTTGACCACGAGTATTTATCATCCACACTTCACCCAGATCATCAAGGGTGCAACTCAACTTGTACGGAATTTTCGGCTTGTCATGTGTAGGTATACTCCTAGTACTGCTTTTCATGAGGAACACATGTATCCCCCCACCTTTTGGGAGCTTGGCGTACTCTCACACTGATATGACTAGAAGGTTTGTCATATACTATATTCGCATTTATCACCCAACCCTCGGCCTCAACATTACTCTTTCGGCATTGCTATCACAGATAATGTACTCCAGCTCATTCTCCCATGCTTGCATCTGGGTCTTGATCCGGGATATCAGTGTGCACTATTCTTCATTTGAAAACATCCAGGCTTGTTAGCACAGGCACTAGCTGCGTGCCTGACACTTGACCTGAAAGAATGCATTCATGACCTTGCGCTCTGAGCTTGTGTGGCGGGTTTAACCATTGCTAGCTAGTGCGTCGAAGGATGCGGCGCCCGTCACTCATGTCACAACCAGATCGCGAGCTCTATGGATCAACGGTTCAGAGTCCGTATGGGATCATGTGGTGTCTTGTGTAAGGCTTACCCGTGCAGAGACGCAAAGGCGTCCCTGCATCAATAATGTCCCACCCACAAGACAACGTTGTCCTTGGTACATGCACGAACGTTCGCAGTCGGATCTCTTCTTATCCTCAGGTAAGTGGACAACAGGTCCACTGGAAACAGAGTTAAATGTGAAAAGGACGTTGGGTTGCTAGGGCCGTGAAATAGAATTAATCCCGAGGAATATCCAGGTATTGTTGGTTCTGTCGTTTCACTCAAATAAAATCGTTTTGTATCTTGTGATTATAACACATGTGATGTGAAATGAAGTCAAGGATGGGCACGAACAGCATTGCTACGATGGCGTCTTCCGTATGCAACACATTATGTGTTCTCGACTGACTTGGCGTCAAAGGCAAAGGTGATGCTATTGAGCGTCCTGAGGATAAAGCACAGAGGACAATCAGTATCCTCAGCACAGTGGTATTTCAGTCCAATTTTGAGTACGTGCCATTTTCAGGGCACCAATTTCACGCTTATGAATACATTAATGAGCAATGGATAGACTGGCGGTAAGCAAAGCACACTGCTGGTCGGAAGGTTGAAGCAAGGTACTTACTTCAACCTCCCTACCAGCAGGGTAATATGTTCGACATCAACTATATATCAATCATATTGAGTAGAAAAAAGGGTGCGGAGCAACGACAACATGTTACGCTCACAGTTCTCCGGAAGTTATATGTTGCAGACTGTATTCTTTGATTACTAGTTCAGCGACATGGCAACTAGGGAGCAAAGAGCAAATCTGCTGGAAATGACCAAGCAGGGTAGTAATAAGACCATCCCGCGTTCGTGTTCCAAATTTGCTAAAGACAATGTAGAGACTATCCGAGTCGAGAGTACTCACCTTCAAGCAGGATAGAATGCGTTTCAAGACTTGTAAATCGCTTCCGAGCATTGAAACCACTGACAAGGCAGCTCCTTCATTCGTTGTATTATGCAGAATCAAACTTTACTCAAGACGGACTAGAAAGAAAACACCCACATATAGTAAAAAGATTATCCCCTTTTATGTCATCTTTCTTTAAGGTCTGCCAGGCTGGCAATAACACCACCTCCATTACCGTGTGAGTCGGGGACGGGCAGAGCTGAATTACGTTCATGACCTCCGCAACTCAAGTACTCACAGACCAATCAAAGCATGGAGATTACAAGAGCAAACGGACATACATAACAATACAGGCGTCGCAAATGAGTTGTGTACAATCTATACCACATTGGAACGTCGTCACGACTTCCTTGGTCGGGTCGTACTCTTCTTTATTTGTTTGCTTATCTTTTCCTTTTCGACACATCAACGCCGTTGGTGCATCGCGCTGCATGTGACTCACCTGCGCCTTCACTCTTGCTTTCCTACCAAATTTCTTCCCTCGTTCTGATGGTTCGCCGCTGTCCTCTTCTTTATTGCTATCCTGTCCGATTTCGCTCGGCACAGAACTAGAGCGTCTCGGGGACGTTGCTTTCTCTGATTGGTCAGGAACCGACTCCTCATCAGATGACTGTTCTTCTGATTCAGACTGATCACTGTTCCACCGCGCCGATTTCTGCGTCTTGACACGTCTGCTCAGAAACTGACGTCAGCGGGACGTTGTACTCCGCATCGCCCAGGAACCCACTTTGGCATGCCATTGGCTCGAGCTCGAGACGCTTTGCGCTTGGCAGGCGGGGACTTGCCGTCCCTCATCTCCCTCGGTTCCCGTTTCTTCTCCTATAGATCAAGGCGTCAGCGGATCGATTGAGGGTTTGCAATTTGATTCCGGTGTACCTTGGTTGTCGCGGCTGGTTTGTGACCCCTGGACTCCTTCAGCCAAGCGATGGTTTCCCCGGATAGGTATTGTGTTCTAACTACCTGCATTATCCCTCAGCGCCCACTCCCCGCGTAATTCGTCGGGCTTCGTCACTTACCTTGGTGACAGCTTCTGAATTCGGGAGCGCGCGTAGAATGTCTGATGGCAGCTTGATTTTACCTGGGTAACTCTGAAGGGTCCACGAGCGGGCTTGCGTGCGGGACTTGATCAGCTCTTGAGCAAGCTCTGCTATCGTATATAGATTCTAGGTTCAGTGATAAATATCAACAAGTGTTTTCAAGCGGTGTAAAAGTCTTTACCTCGCTATATGTGTGTGATTCTGAGTCGCGCACAGTCTTGGCTTTCATTGCGAGATGGTAAAGGAGCGCAATGTTATCAGGACTTGCGATCAGATCGAGGTAAAATTCAATATATCTCCAAAGCGACATGAGTCAGTAAGAGTGGACCCAGATAGAGAAAGGAGCGAAAACCTACTTGGCCATTTCTTGCATGTTTTCGTGCGCGGTAGAAAAATCAGGATGGTGCGCAAGGAGATGAAGGAGACGGATGAAAATTATTTCTAGTTGATCGACACGAGCGGCGGGCTGGATAGATCTCGCGATAAACGAGATATATGCCGTGGCCTGGAAAAAGCTTCAATGTTCAGCCCTAAATTTTGCAGACTAGGACTCACTCTGTCTCGAATGTCGGCCTCGGGGTCATGGATAGTAAGGAAGGGTATCGTGTTAAAGCGTGGAGAGAGTTTACGGGCAGTCAGTAGGGACACAAGTTTTGTTAAAAAGATTATTCGGACATGGTAACACGGGTCCTGCGCGGATGCACGTCACCATCTACGGGCACAAGAGCTAGAAGAGATTGCTCACCTGGACTGTGATCGCAAGCAGCATAAAGTCGTTATTAATCACATTTGCAAACGTCTCAACGGTAGAAAGATGTAACAGCGACACAGCAGCCTGTAATCGCATTCGTGACCTCACGGATGGACTAAGCGCAATGCATTAACCTCACGTCCCAAGTAATGTGTCCGCTCAAAAACTTAACTTGTCTGGTGCACCTGCAGAAAATGATCCAGAATGTTGGAGTAATGTTGAAAACATTTTGAGCGCGGGTGTAGCGAGCTCTAACGCGGTTTCCGCAGACGCATTAGCAAGACATCGGTTCCGACAAAGTTTTAGTGCGAGGATCCTGGCCATGTGTATTGGTGCCATATCATCGTCTTCCACCCAATCATCATCGACGTCCATTTCCTCCTTGGTCACGAAAGCAAGTCAGAACAATTCAAAGAGAGTCAAGGTGCGACATTCTTACGGAATCTTTTGACCGCCCACTCATGAGCAATTTCTTAACCAAGAATGCCATGATAGTATCACTTCTATGTTCGAATGCGTCCGGATTGAAGCGCACCACCTGCGCTAGAACAGTTGTACTGACAACAAGTTCTTCTGGCGATGCTTCCGAAAGCCTCTCTGATATAGACTTCAAAGCAATGAACGGAACACGAAATTGGGCGCTGACGGAAACACTTACTTCAATGATTTTCATACAAGTATTTCCATGATCCTTCGAGGAAGCCAATAAGCGGGCCGCAAACTTGGCAATTTTCGGGTTTTCCCCAAGCGCAGATCGCGTTATGCGCTCTAGCGTTCGTCTTTCACAATGTCAATCAACTACCTCAAGATAAAGAAAAAGGAATATACTTGTCCAATACCACTTGGGATTCATCGGCTTTTGTCAAAGCTGCGAGTGCATGCATGCCAACCTCTACCAGAGTAACGTTCTTCTCATCGGCAATTGCCTTTGTGAGTTCGCTAACATGTGGTTTATAGAGAATCGGACAATGTTTCGATACAAAGGTTAAAAGTTGTTGGGCGTGCTTCGATGACGCGGCCGACTTCTGAATTCTCTTGATGAGGGTCGGTATGGATGACTGGTTGACGGTGCGAAGCGTCGCCCGACGGAGGAAAATGGTCATTGTCGAGAGAGTCGACTCGAGAGATTGTTCTACGCGCCGTAGGAACTCATTTGAGGCTTTCACGATGCTCTTCAAATCAGACTGGGGATCCATACACGTCTTGAGTAACCTATAAAGCCTGTTTTCATTCGCCCTGGCGAAATCATGCATATCCTCCACTGCCTTCTGGGGGTCGGGGAATTGACCTAGCAAGAGGGATTAATGCATGAACATGACCCTGAATACCACGTACGAGATAGATGCTTGATCACGTTATTTAGTCGCTGTATGATTGATTCTTCGTTTTCGTCGATCACACCACCCTAACAGAGCATCAGTAAGGGAAACTTGGTCAGACATTCACGGGGGACTTACGTTGTGCTGTATACATGCTTGTAGATAGTGTTCATACATAGTCGGACGACTATACAAGATATCGATCCTCGTTGCGACAAGAAAATCGATCAACGCACTTTGCTTTAATGCCGCTCATGCTCAAAATCGTGTTGACGCCGAGGTCATCTAGATGCTGCATGGTATTGAGCAAGTGATCTGTCCATGCTACTTCGTCGACCTCGACGTTTTTCGACGTAGAAGCGGAAATAGTAGAAGACGAAGGTAAAGGAAGAATATAGTCAGCAATGACTTGCTCCGCGACAGCTTTGGCTTCCGACGTCATGTTGGAGACGCGCAAGATTTCATTAGGAATCCACGCGAAATGCCTGGCTGCAGACAGGTCGCCGTTTTCGCTGAGTATAAATGTATTAGATGACAATACACCGACCAGAAGAGAGCGTACATCTCCGGGTACGCAAGGCTGTATAACTTTCCAAGCGCGTTCATAGCCTCTACACGAACAGCGTGTTTCTTGTCCATCCCACGACCAGCAACCGCCCGAAGTTGAGCTTCAGAGACATAGTGGAGTGCAGTTTCATAATCGAGCTGAGAATACACTCTGCACACTGCAGCACGAACCTTCTCGTCGGGATCCAAAAGTTTAACTTGAAGCGTTTCTACTCAAGAGCATGTCAAGGATATCGTCTACAAGTCCCGAGATAGGTGCTTGCCTTCGACAGTTTCTTTGTGTTCAGGCAGGCTCATTAGTAGTCCCCGCGCATTCTCGACGAGTTTCAGACGCACGGCCGCTGCCTTGTCATTTTTGCGCATCAACCACACGCTCCATGCAGTTGGATACTTTCTAATGAGGTCGGAGCCACCCTTCTCCGCATACATCTCTCCTAGTGCTTGGGTTGCGATCAGCCTCACCTGAACTTGGTCCACGCGGAGTTCTTCCTCGAGTTGTGGTATTACACTGTGCAGCAGGGACGGACATGATTTGCTGAGTTGCTTGACAAGATCATGTGCAGTGCGTATTTCATCAAAGTCGCTCTCCAATTCAAGATCACGTGAATTGGTGACGATAATGTCAGTGAAGTACTGGCAGACGTGACGCTGCAGCTTGTCTGACGTCGCGTTGCAAATCTGCACTGCAAGTCTGAAGGCAGGCTGATCCAATCGCTGAAGGGGCATTATAAACGGAAAAGTGCCTCAGCGTGTCTCACGACTCACCGTGTTCTTGTCCAAGAACTGTGCCATAATGGTTTCCAAGACATCACTTGGGAGGGACTGACACTCGTCAATGAGGGCAACGAGGATGTCGGCAATAAATAACTCTATCTTTTTTGCAAGGTCGCGTCGTACCAGCGCAAAAAATTCACGAAAGATCTCAGTCATGAGTTCGTCGGCGTGAGGAAGGTCGCACACGAGCACCACACTCTTGACGGTCGAAAGGGATTCAAGGAGGTGGAAATACTCGTTGTAATAAGGGGCATCTGTACCCCTCAGTCCGGCAGCAAGCTGCCTGAAGAAAAACTGAAAGATGTCCTTGAGTTCGTTTTGAGTATAAGGGGCGTCCGGTGCGTATAGTCTGAGAACGTCCGCGAGGCAACAAGCGGTATATGCCTTGACACCTCTGTCCCTGTGGAGGAGGAGGGTCGTGTTGATGAGCTGTGAGCGCACGGGTGAGAGCGAGTTCACGTCGACGAGCTCCTGGTCGAGCTCTGCGAGTTCGGTATGAAGAGCCTTGAGCTTCTTGAGGAGCATGTCGGTTGGAAAGGACCTGCCGACGATCTTCTCGTTGAAAGTGAGCTTCTTTGAGGGCGCGGTGGCAGTACGCGTTTGTGCCACCATCGTCGCGAGTGTCGTTAGAGGCAGCGAGCGGGGCGGGAGTGTCGCTTAGCGGTCAACGCGTCCGAGCGCGTCCAACTCTTTGGGCCGGTCGGAGATTTATATGTGTTCAGAGTCCGACAGTTTGCCGGACTGTGCCGAGCTATCCAGTATTTACGATCTATACAACAGCCACGTCTGTAAATTACCATCCAGGGACTCAACACGATGCTGCCGGTTTCGACTGGCGCCGGGAGCCACAGGAACTGCTCGACACGACCTCAGTGAATTGAAACTCCGATAAGCCGGAGATCATCTCGGTCCAGCGCGGCAGACGCCTTGAGGCGAATACACGCGGCTGTAGGTAGACCCTACTCGCCAGCTAAATCACCAACAGGAACATACCCAGTTCAGTTCTATCATGACCTCGCAACCTCTGCCGCAAAAGGAGCGCAAGCTCTTCACAGAGCTCCTGCAGGCGTACGAGCATAAGCTGCTCTCGAAAGGGCGCAAAATCGCTGACCAGATCCTCAAGAAATATCCACAGCATGGGGGTGAGTTCATCTAGCATTACCTTGTTGGATATTCTGCTCAACTTGCCATAGAAACCATGTGTATGAAGGGCCTTATAATGGTTCACCTCGGCGAGCGTGAAGCGGGCATAGCCTTGATAAAAGATGGCATGCGCAAGGACCTCCAATCGCATATATGCTGGCACGTTTGGGCCCTCATACAAAAGGGAGAACGCAATTATGAAGAAGCACTCAAAGCATACACGAGGGCACTCAAGATCGACAAGGTACACATGCACGGCATACTGCTCGTCATTCTGACCTCGAGATTATAGGACAACTTCAATATCATTCGAGAAACATCTATCCTTCAAACGCACAGCCGACAATATGACGCGCTCGTAGAGTCGCGTCTTCATATGCTTCGTCTACGTCCTTACACACGCGTCCACTGGGTCGGCGTCGCACTTGCGTACAAACTAGTCGGTAATGTCGCAGAAGCAAGGCGTTACATGGATCATCTGGAAGGATCCTTACGGGTATGATTCGAACACCGTCGTTTGTTATTTTGATTCATAACGCATCTTAGAATGTTGGGACTCGTGATCCCGAATATGGAGAACTAGTTTTCTTCCATATCCGTCTGCTGGAAGAGCTGGGAGACTGGCAGGAAGCTTTATCCATGCTTGATGAAAAGGCAAAGGACAAAATGCTGGTTGATCGTCCAGCAATCGCGGAATGCAGAGGTAAGCAGCTATTGATTCTCTATTCTTGGTTCGCTGACCCCGCCCACAAGCGCGTCTTTTTGGAAATTTGAAATTGACCGCTGATGTGGATAATAAACAAAGAGAGGAATGGGCAGAGGCAGCTGAACAATCGTGGAGAGAACTGATTGAGCAAAATCCTGACAGTCAAGAGTACTACAAAGGTTTCCTTGCCAATGCTGGCACTGATCTTGGTAACACGCGCAATATTTAAGTCTTTTGACGCAGTCTTACACCACGAAAGGTAGCCTGACTGACGAGTCGCGAACAAAAGCCCTTGGCATTCTCGAAGAGTTTTCATCCAAATACCCAAAGACGAATACACACCAACGACTAGCTCTGACTATCGCAAAAGGTAGGCCGGAATTCTATGACCGACTGTCCTCCTTAAAACTAGTTCTAGGTGAAAAGTTCAAGGAATTGGTCAAGCCCTATGTCGCGCGTGCAATTCAGAAAGGGATACCCTCCCTCTTCAGCGACCTCAAAAACCTCTATACCGATCCGTTTAAGCTCCACTCGATTGAGGAACTTGTGGAAGAGATCCGTTTGAGCGTAATACCCAATGATCAGGCTCGACCGTCAACATCTTCGGATCCCACCGAGTATCTCTGGACGCTTTACTTTCTTGCACAACACTACACCTCCCTGGGACAACACGAGAAATCGCTGGAGATTCTCCACATGGCAATGGACCATACGCCGACACTACCTGAGCTATACATGACCAAGGCGCGAGTGCTGAAACGTGCTGGAGATCCTTATGGGGCTGTACGTGCCATGGACGATGCTCGGAGACTCGACGGACAGGATCGATATGTAAACACCAAGTCAGGCAAATACCGTCTGCGCGCAGGCATGATCAGCGAAGCAGACGAGGTTTTGGGGCAGTTCACCAAGGTCGTCTTCGTTGCGCACGCCATATCCTGTCATATTGCTGACCACCGCTTTAGAAAGGAGCCCCCCCTGGTTTAGACTTGCTAGAAATGCAGGCGTTACATTATCTGACAGAGTTGGGCGACGCACAGAGACGGCTAGGAAAGTACCACCTCGCGCTCAAGACGTACTACTCTATCCAAAAGGTAGAGGCTTCGCTGTTCGATACGCCTAAACCGGCGCTGAAGACTTGCTTCCAGATGTTCCACGGTTTCCGTGAAGAGCATTACGATTTCCACATGTACTCGCTTCGTATCAATATGCTTAGCTCTTACCTTGCGTGAGTCAATGTTACCCGGACCACTTGAAGTCGTGAATGACTCGTCACACTTGTACAGAATGTTGGGATGGGAAGACCATCTCCCCTCTCATCCTGGATATATCCATGCTGCGATGTGGAGCGCTCGAGTAACACATCTCTTTTACGCAAGCACCCTGTACTGACGGGTTTGTCGCCAGATATGGATTCTGCTCTACGACGATCCTTCGATAATCAAAACCCTACAGCCACCAGGTAGGGCTTCCAGCCCGTCGTTGCATGTCTTCCTTGCTCAATGAATTTATACAGCAGAGCCTTCTGGGGAGGTGTCCAAGAAAGCGCTCAACAAGGCAAAGAAGGCGGCACATAAGGCGACGGCCGAAACCACCAAAGACTATGACGACACGAGCTCACAAAAGGGTGAATTCAGGCATCGTTCTATTAGTATCCATGCCTACAATATCACCTTGCGGTTCGTAGTGCGGTCGGCGCCAAAACAGAACGAAGACAAGGGACTTGAAGCACCCCAGGCCCAGGATGATGACCCAGATGGGTTAAAACTTGTTACGGCAGATGATCCGCTGGAGCGGGCAAGCAAGTTCCTTGGGACACTAGGAGAGTTTGGAAAAGACAATCTAGACGTGAACATGACCTCGTTTGACGTTGCGATACGGCAGAGTGTGTATTTCAAAAGGTTGTTTATCCGATGACGGGAGTTGACATCTTTTTTGTAGAGAAATACTTGAAAGCCACTCAAGCGCTTCGTCGCGCGCATGCATGTGACCCACAGCATCCTGAAGTACATTTCCGTGTTGTGCAACTAGCAAGAAAAGGTGAACAATCTCTGTCTGGGAGGATCACGTCTTTACCAAGTCATTTGTCCGTTGCAGTGGCTTCTGTGAGCGACATTCCCGAACCGATCAAGTCTGTTCTCGATGAGTCTGTGAACGCATTGAAGCCCGCCGAACTGTCGTTGGATACGTTCAACTCGCAATACCTACAACGCCACTCGTCGTCTGCCTCTGCCACTCTTGCCTCTGCCAAGGCGTCGTACATATTGGGCGCGTCGAGGGAAGAGGTTGAAAGTCTATTGTTCACGACGTTCTCGGATGGCGTCCAGTTCCGTCTCGAGGTTTGTCGGTGTCTTTGTCCTCGTTTTCACATCCGCTGAGTCTCGTGTGGTGTGCTCTCAGGATGGACTCGATATCGTGTCCTACCTTGAAAGCATTCGGTCGCCCCGCGCGGACGAGTTTCGAATAGCATGTGATGGCAAGTTTACGCTGAGCAAGGTGTTCAAGAGTGGCGAGGAACAGGTTGCGTTGAGACGACAGTGCGTGGAGCGCAAAGACGAGAATGAGGTGGAGACTGTGTTTTGAATAATCTCTGCACGCTTGAATTCGGTATATACATGACGTGACCATTCGAGTGCGTGGGAACATGTCGGAGTCTGCCGAGAGCAGATGTGGATGCTGGTATCGAGCGACGACCAACAACGCTCAAGACACACCAGAACGCTACGACATGGTAAGTCCACCCAGTCTCTGATATGCCAGCGGTAGCCCTGTTCCTGTGCTGGGGACCCGTCCAATGCAAGGAGGACGATCGAACGCGGTGGATGGCGACCCGTTCATACGGATGTGCACAGTCCAACGCCTGCATGGTCCCCTCTTCCCCTCGCATCCCGGCACAAGCTCACCATCGCTGACTTGCCGACAGACCAAGAAGAGAAGAAACGGCGGTCGCAACAAAAACAACCGCGGCCACGTCAACTTTGTTCGCTGCTCAAACTGTTCGCGTTGTGTTGCCAAGGACAAGGCGATCAAACGCTTCACCGTGCGGAACATGGTGGAAAGTGCAGCCGTGCGTGATATCAGTGAGGCGAGTGTTTATCCTGGTGCGTCTTTTTTTTCCCCCCCCCCTCTCCCCCGTCAATCTTTTCTGTCGGAACAGAGTACGTTATCCCCAAATTGTACATCAAAATCGCGTATTGCGTCTCGTGCGCCATTCATTCGCATGGTGAGGTGTTCGCTTATGGTGCGCTACGCCGCTGACATGCCCAGTGGTTCGCGTGCGGTCACGCGAGGGACGGCGCAACCGTGCGCCGCCACCACGCATTCGCTGGAAGGATGGGAAGAAGGTGAACCCGGCTGTGGCAGCTGCAGAGGATGCCAAGGCGGCGGGTGGAGGGAAAGCATGACACGTAGTCTGTCTCTGTAACGGGTCTTGTAACATGACTCTTTGCTCTGCATGTCGTGACACAGCCACGTCCGTGCTGATAGCGATAACGTCGCATGCTGTGGCCGGGATGCGCGGAGGACTGACTGCCATCCACCGTGCCGGGCGGAGTGTCACCGGATGACCAAATTGGGTTAGATTCTCGCTTGCTGCCGCGGCGGAGGAGGGCGTGGAAATGAAATGCCAAATTTAGAAAACAGGGTCCTTGTGAATCGGGATGGTCGAAACGCGCGGGTGGCCGACAAAGGTGGAGATTAGTCTCGTCCCCCTCCATACAAATACGCTCCCTCCCTCCTCCGCCCCTCCCGCCCCTTCTCCTCCATCCCCGCCAACATGTCCTGGAATCTCCTCCCTGCAGAACTCCACCTCGCTGTCGTACACCTCCTTCCACAACACGCTATTCGCGCGCTCTCCTCCACCACCACCGCTGCTCGCGCTCTGTGCCTCCCCGCGATCTTCGCCAACGTAACCCTTTCCTCTGCCGCGTCACTCCATGCCTTCGTCCGCCACGTCCCCTCCGAGTACGGCCAGTACGTCAGATCCCTCGCCATCTGCACCACCCAGCACCGCAGTGCCACAGGGGCTCCGTCCTCAACCGACGCCATCCTCACCCTCCTCCGCTCCTGCTCCCGTCTCGGTGTCCTCTCTCTCTCCCTCGCGTCCTCTTTCGACGCAGAAAAAGCGATCCCCGTCTTTGCTCGTCTCCAGCATGTGCACTCGTTTGAGATTAGCTGCTGGGGCAGAGAAGACGTCGCACCCGTGTAAGTCTCGCATGCACTCGCTTCTCCCCGCATGACTCATCGTACCGCGAACAGCTCGGAACGTCTTGCCGTCGCACTCGCTGCTTCTCTTCCCTCTCTCGCGCATCTCACCCTCTCGCGTATCACGCGCTCAGCCATACATGTCGATCCGTGCGACGTCCCATATGACGTCCCCATCGTTACCAACGATTTTGACGTTCCTCCGCATCCACTCCTAGGCAGCGATCTCGCACTTCCCAGTCTCCTACGCCTTCCCTTGCTCCGCACGCTCGACATCCGAGACACATGGCTGGGCTGTGACACTTGCATAGAGATCGAACAGCCCGCGTCGTCGTCGTTGGAGAAACTGGTGCTCACTGGTAGCATGTATTCTGCAGATACCCAATGCGAGGCGCATGCGTGCGTCGCATGGCTGCATGCTTGTCCATCGCTGCGATGGTTGGAAGTTGGAACTGCCCTCGCTTCGCTCCCAGAATACACGTCGCCATCTCCATCTCCACCATCAGTTGCTCCTCATGTGTCTCATGTGCACATCAACGCCTCTCGCGTCCTTGCTGATGATCTGTCATTGACCTTGGACGCTTTGAAGGAATGCGGTGTCGAGTCCATCTCGATTGCTTACGAACCAGAACGCCACACGGGCTTGGAAGACCATGCCCCAAAGACACTACCTGATGACGATTTCGCGCGTGAATGTGCACTCGATGATCTCCAAGATTGGAGTACGGCCATCGAGGCATTCTTGCTCGATCGGTCGAAAGAGGCGTGGGGACAACTCTCGCGCGTGGGGGTGTCTCTTGGACGAGACGTATGCGCCTCATGGGACCTGTGATGGAATGTCGTTGTTATTCTAGTCTCTAGTCCGTTATCTGCGTTTGGGTCGATTGTGTGCTGTATACCCTCCGTGTCTTTTTCTCGCCTTGTTATCACTACCGAGGCTATGCGATGATCACGTCTTGTCTGCCGCTCGTCATCGCGCCCAACTGAACCCCGCGCACATATGGCGGGTCGGATCAACGCCATCACGAATGAGGGGCGGAGGAACTTTAATGCGTGCGTGCGAGTGCGCGTCAAAAATAGGTGTGCGTTCCGAGCGTGTCGGAGGAGATTTGGAGACAGGAAATGACTCTGACGGACGACGACGAGGAGACCCTCCAGCGGCCCGCCGGACCCGATTCCGATTCCCCTAAAACGCATGACGTAGGAGACGTCGCAGGATATGAATTTCAAAACCTCCACGCGTACCTTTCGATCGCTGATGCTTTCCACCCTGTTCGACGAGCTTTCTGTAAAATACAACGGGCGCGGGGACCTTGGGTGACGTGAAACCGGACATGGCGGGTCTCAAGTTCACACACACGAGGGTGAATACAGCTCGCGTCACGGCTTGACGTCTGGATGCCACCCGTCCGTCGTACCTCGCAATACCCCCTGATGCTTCGTAATAGTGTAGTAGAATCCAGGAACACCGTGGAACATGCTCGTGCGTGTCACCGATTCGATCGCCGGAGTCAAGTCACCACCGCTGACCTGCACACGAGTCACCACTCTGAAACATCGACATGCTCACTAATTCTATCAGCCGTCGACTCCGACTCAGAAACGACAAAACGCATGTATTATCTAACGTGTTCTTTTTGGTTCCTATCACGGCCCGCCTTGACCAGGGCACGAAACGCGAGCCTGGAACGCACGCAAGACGTGTTACAGATTCGGATGCACCCTTGCACCTCCTCTCTCTCTCTTTCTCCTTTCAACGCTGCGGTCGTTTCGACCGGTCCGTAGCCCCCAGGTGATGGTGCACGATTGCTATGGCCACCCCGTGCCTTTTGTGCGTGCTTTGAGTCGCCATGGCATGCCGCATCAGCTCTCATTACGCTACCCTGCCCTCACCAGCCCACTTCCGTCTCTCGAGGACGCGTTGCACACGATAAATGAGCTCAGCCAAACATGTCCGAGCGTCGACCCGTGTGCAAAGCAGGAAACAAGATCAACGACTTGCGATACCCACCGGCCAACATGGGGGAAAAAGAGCCATGTCCCTCCCACGGCGTATACCTCAGAGGTACGGCATTCGCGCCGACGCCGAGATGTATGGTAGGGATGCCGGAGGTTTTTATGGGTGAAACCTGGTCGTCGTTTCCTCCTCTTCCATTGTGGACCCTATTAACTCCAGTTGCGCCTTACGTGTCCTATGCTCGTCCCGACTATACAGCACATCACACCGTCGTTGCGAGAAGCACGAGATGGAAAAGAGGCAGTGCACGTAGTTAGTCATCCGATACGGGTCGAGACGTCGAGGTGCTTCACTCGTCTTGAAGGACGGGCCTCCCATTGTGCCAACGTTCAAAGCAGAGCTGTGAGCCTGTACAACATGGATAAATAAGGTGCCTTCTTTTTTTAAATAAAGGGGGAGGCCCCATTGGACGTGGGTAGTTACGATCAGCCAGCTCATTGCAGTGTGTGTCCAGAATCTTAGAGGCCATCAATGGGCCATCGCGCGCTCATGACTGGCCGGTTGCAGCACTGCAACGACACAGGTTCAAACGATGACCATTAGGAAAAGAAAAGCCTAGGAAGGCCACGTGAGGCGGACACCGCCTCTATAGGGGGGTCGGAGACTGCTATGCACAGTCGAAACCACAGCAGCCTTGCTTGTATGACTGAACCGTACAGTATAGGCACCACCGCAGGTGCTGTCAGACAAAATGCCGCGGCGTCCGGGTTGAACAATAAAACCAGGCAGAAGAAACAAAAGGGGATCATCGGCTGCGCCGCCTTCGACCTCGGCTCGACGAAAACCTATATATTGGTGTATCATTCGGAGGATCGGCTGTTACCAGGCAGAGGCCCGCTGAACAAGACGTCGAGCCGCTCTCGAACAAATGAGTGACCGAGGGATGAACGAGACCGATCAACGGCTTGCACGTCAAGTTCCGGAGGGTCCCCTCCCACGCTGCAGTAGATGATGACATGATATTTCTACCTGCATACCCGAGGTGATCAATAAAGATTCCCGCCTCAAATGCTCTAGCTGTATGTTCCACATGCCTGTCATCCGGCGTTCTCGTACTCCTTGGGGTAACTCGGAATCAACTCCTTCTAACCCGCCTAGTCTACTCATGCGACACCACTTCATAGCAACTCGAGCTGCACGTGCAACGTTCAACGTTTGGGAGACCTGTCTACGATACAAGCATAGCGTATGGTATTGTCGCGCATTACAAGGGAGCAGAACAAGGAAAAAAGAAAAGCAGGCATGATCTAGAACGACAGGAAGCAATATGCAAATCCATAGCGGGGCGCGGGATCTTGAGAGAGCGAACGGAGCAATGAAAAAAAACCGATATGGTGTGCAAAATAGAAGCAAGGGAAAAGGATCTCTTTGATGTCTAGTCCATGGTACCAAGAAACGTCAGATGGCAGTCAATGCCAATCGCAGAAGCAGGAGTGGGGTCATGATCTGTCATGAAGTTTGTGCTGTAACGGTATGGTGGTCATACACAAAATAGGACGGAAACCGGGTCAACAAAAGCCGTTTAGCCTCTGGGCAAGCGCATGCACAACATTCTCAGGAAGTCCGAATTCTCTGGCGAGCGCACTGTATGGCGACCCAGCAGAAGTAAGGTCCCACATGACCGGCATGAGAGAAGGTTGGATGTGGGTTGTAGGGTAATCATATTGCACAGAAAAGGCAGCAGTATAAGCTTCGTGAATTGTTGTCAATGTTGCAATTTGTTCGTCCGTGAACACTTGGATGCAATAAGGTCAAATCAAATGCACGAGTAGAGCACCACTTGAACTCACCCCTGCAGTTGATAGCAGCTTTCAAGAGTTCATTAAGCAGTTCAGGTTCATCATGGGGAATGAATTGTCGGTATCGCGCCCCAAGGATGTCAAGCGCAACTGAAACAAAACTTAGCCAGTGTCAGCCAGCGAAGTCCAAACCCTTACTATGCGTAATGTCTGTAAATTTAGCTGGTTAATGAAAACTGTGAAGAAACCAAGAAATAGACTAACAGAACAGCGAATCACTAATCTTAACTTCCCAAAAGACTCTGCTGTCGACATCCACGGGGAACTTCGACAAGATGCTAATAAGTAGATGGAAGGGAAGGGAAGCCACCTTTAAGAAATGCGACTGGATAATAAATTGTATCAACGAGCAACGAGTGAAGGCGATGTGACCTACATCGGGTCGTTGAATGAGGTTCAATAATGAATCGAGTTCCGCCTTTGATAACAGACATGGTAGGTCATCTCGTGGTCCAGTGATGGAGGGCCGCGAACCGTTCCAGTCGCCTTTCCATGATGGAAATAACTGATAGGGAGAGTTGAGTACCCCGTCGTTCTCTAACAGTGCAAACATACCGCATGCATAAGCTCACTTTGGTTGCTGAGGGTGACAGTGACCCCACGCGCCCGTTTCCCTTTACCAAGCACCGAGTTTTGAACAGATCGAAGAGCTGCTCTGGCGATTTCCTCTGTAGAGAGCTCAACATAGGCATGACTGTAGGTCTTGCCTCGATGGTCCAAAAGTATGTGAACTCGGACGATAGGATGCCTCAACCACGCAGCGACAACGGGAGGCGTGATATCCTAGCGCTAAATCATCAGATCTAGGGGGGAGTTATGTGTGGAGTGTACGCACCCAAGGAACATTGTCGATACGAAGAACAACGTTATCTGCGCTTTGGGTTTGAGGGGTAACGGCAAATGTAGACGGGCGGTGGATTTGAGCATTGCATAGAGACATGGTGCGCATCGAGGAAGGTAAGGGATTGGGATCAAAAGTGCTAGGAAGGAGTGCAGGTTCACCTCGAACCATTCGTTGTTGAAGCGATGAGGATGCGACACCTGCGACCACAGGAAGACGTCTCTGGCTGACTGTAGATGCTGACGCGTCGTCGTCCGAGGCAGCTTGCAATTCGAAATCGTTGACGAACGTCTTGCAGACAGCACAATGAATATCTTTTTCGCCCACGATGTTGAGAGCACTTGTCATGCAAGCGGAGCAAAGCAGATGTTTGCAGGGCATAAGAACTGCCATTCGATCGCCTGTGTAATCGCAGACAGAGCAGGTCGTGTGTGGCGACGTGGCAGAAGAAACGTTGAACATCTCTGAATATGGACTCTGAAGGTGCCGGGGGATAGATTCTACAATTGTCGATAGTTCAGGGCCGTTGAAGGGGTCTTGTAGGACCAACGTTTGAGCTGCAGAGGAAAAAGATTGTGGATACGGTTCAAAAGCGTTCTCATCGATGTCAAAGAGCTCAGTAGATATCTGGAATTTGGTCACAATACATGAGTCACAGCAGGATTTATGAGATACGTGAAATTAAGCACGGACCTGTCCGAGAGAGGGGCGGCGGCGGGTGTGTGCGGGATCCGTCATGCTTCCTTTAAGTTTCAATTGGCTAGAGTTTGTAGGTTTGGGTGGCGGTGTGTTCAAGATTCCGAGGGTCCGCCTTGCCGGCGTCCTGTGTGGGTGCGCAGAAGGTAGCGGGCACATCGGCTGAATGCTCGACTGTGTACGAGATCGGCGGTGGTTCGGAAGAAAGGGTGGGGAAAGCGAGGCTGCATAGGAGATCATCAGAGACAACTCGAATTGGGAGGTTCTTGGCATGACTAACATTCTTCGCTTGCAAACGGTGTCGAACTAATATCAGAGGGAGTAAGGTCGCTAGCTGAGAATACGTATATATGCGTTCAGACGTAGAGGCATATTCCCATCAAAGCAGTGCAGTGGTACAACACGGTTCATGTTAACATACGGATAGACAGAAGGATGTGAGTGATCAAGCCACTTGAGGGAAACGCATATACACACCCTCATCGTCACCAAAACTGGAGTCCTCGGCAGTAGCTACTTTTATGCCATTTTCATTAGCGCGTGAACGCCAGGTCGCAGCAATATTTATGAATTTCTTGTCGATTAACTGGGCGATGGTCTCATTTTCAGGAGAGTGGGTGACGGGAAATCGCTTGAAGCTCGTTAGCGAATCCGGCGTGTTGATCGTTGAGCCTGAATTTGTAGAGAAAGAACGGAGACTAAGAGGCGTATAAGGTGTGGAAGCAGTGCTCGCTGGGGTGACCGGTGACCGATGGAGGGTCTTTTGAGGACGAATTATGCGCTGTGGAGTAACCGGATGCCCCGATGCACGCTCCATTCTATGGAGACGAGCGGTAGCAGGAGAGGTTGGAGCAGATGCGGGGACTACAGGGACGGAGACAGTGTGCTTATGCATCACGACCAGTGGTACCTGCGACACGCACAAAGGTGAGTAAAAAAGGACATGATAAGTGCGATAACAAGATGAAGTTACCTTGAACTGGGTGGATATTGAACAGCAACAGACGGATGGCGATATGAAGGAGATTGAAAACAAAGCAGCGACTGCTCAGGTAACTCGGGAAGGAATAAAATCCTATAGAGTATGGATTGGTGAGGCTACAGACGCTCAATGTGTTCTCCACGATGTTCTCTTGAAGCTGTCAGGGACAGTGGTGGATAGCTGGGACGGCCAACCAAAATAACACTAAACGTGAAACGCAACAAGCTTTGGAATAGAAACCACGTCGTGGGAAATTTCTTATAGAGCGCGTCGCGTAACAGTCACGTGCATGCAAAGTACTCGCTGCAAAATATTGGGATCCAATTACTCTGGCACAGAACAGTACTTGTAGACAAGGCAGACTACTATCCAAGAGTCGTAACGAGCATGTACTCTCTCTGGCACAGGGGACCAACTTTGCTCCAAGGTCCTGCTGCACGCTCTGAGACCAATTAATTGTTGCAGCGTGGATTGCTATGCCAATCGAATGCACATGCGTTGACAACAATTATCCCAAATTGGCGAAATGACAACAAGGACGAGTCCCTTCTCCTAAACAAGACGCTCCGTCCTCAGGTCTCAGGCCTCAGTGGGCCTTGTTCTTAGTGTTTCATCTCGTTCTTTTCCCGTCGTGTTTAGAGCGGCCCAATTCAACGCGGAGTCGTGGACGAATAAGGAAGTTTTCTAATGGCTGCGACATACCGTCTGTTCCCCCTGTCCTTCTTTGGTTCTCAACGCCGAGTGCTATCTGATCTGAGCTTCGGTAATTGCTTCACACTGATGCACATTATCAACGTCGTCGAGAACTCGTACCTTCGTTTCCTCGCAACAGCTATCCCGGGAGAGCAGTAAAGATTGCATCATCCGAAATCATCGTCTCTATCAGAGGTGGTGGGTCGACTGATAATATTAAGATAAGGAGCGTCGCAAGGTGATCAGCAAAGTAAAATTGGTCGGAGAGCATAGTACTGTGATTGCACTGAGCCCTGTATAGAAGGTGATACGTAGCCCAATATTGTCATGGTAGACCAGAACAAATGGAACGAAGGCGGATGAGGAAATCAAAAGATGAGATTCGACGACTACTTCGCATGTCCACTCGCCACGATCTGTAATCAGGAAAGGTCGTTGGTATAAGATGGTCCGCTGGCGCAGGGTGAAGGTTCCTAGGGGAGCTAGAAGTTGGCAGTTGTTGCAATCTAGGGGATCCAGCTCAGTTGAACGATTGTCCTCAGGCTGGCGGCTGACTTACAAGTCGTCAGTACCCCTGTTCATTCTCTAGCTTTGTTTTCGTTACTTCGGTACGTCAGCACTCAGCCGCGAGCAGAGACAACTTGGACGTGCAGCTAGTGGCAGTAAGCGCTAGAAACACTGTGTTGACTCATGATAACTGGTGCATGATGATAGTCTTATGCTGTGTACGGTGCGGTAGCTATCTTCCGATTCTAACCGTCTCGTGGTGGTCAGAGGTAATCCATGGACGTCCGATAGTCCGATTCCCCGAAGTCTTCTTCTTACAAATAGATACGAGTCTCTTTCCACCTTGACGCCAAAAGACTATCGCCCTTGCACAATGGCCAAGTACTACGACGAAATACCCGAATGGCTGCTCGAGTGGATCCAGAAACAACACATGTTCTGGGTCGCCTCAGCTCCACTCAATATCCATGGCCATGTCAACGTTTCACCGAAAGGAACAGCAGACTGCTTTCATGTGGTCAACTCAAAGCAAGTCTGGTACGAAGATTTGTCCGGTAGCGGTACGGCACATAATGCGCGATGTGAACTCAGATGGTAGGCTGACCATGCATTCAGGGATAGAGACTATCTCGCATATTCGTGAAAACGGCCGGGTCACCATCATGTTTTCCGCTTTCGAGGGCCCCGCAAGAATCTTGAGGCTCTTTGGCGTCGGTAAGTTCCCTATACCATCTGTGCTATGCTTGACCTTGGTCCCGATCGTACTGAACGTCATTGAAGGTACTGTACACGAGTACGGCACGCCTGAATACAACACGCTGATCCCTACAGAAACCCGCAAGCCAGGCTCACGCGCTGCCATCGTGGTTGATGTCTACCAAGTTGGCGCGGTATGTGCTCCTATGTTATATTCTACAGGATATTGCTTATTGTAACGTGTTTGCGCCACGACTTGTGCTCGCGACTACGTAGTCCTGTGGCTACGCAGTCCCAATTTACGACTTCGTGACCCATCGTACACAACTCCTCAAGTTTTTCGTCAAACATGAAGCTGGTGACCGATTGCTGGCCACTTCGAAGGAATCAGAGCAAGCTGAACAACAACCCATTCCTACCTGTGACATCAAGGATGACATAAAAAATAAAGGCGCCACCCCACGTAGTTCGTCCCTCCGTGGATACTGGCTCCTGAAAAACATGCGCTCTCTGGACGGACTGCCTGGCCTAGTCACAGCTCCAAATGCTGTCCTTGGCATGGTCCCTCAAAGTCATTTAGACAATGACACTCAGCCGATGAAGCTCCACAGAAAGGGAATGGCGAACGACTCACTGCCGGACTTGGTGTTCGGAGATCAGATGAATTTTGCCTCAGGTTTCATGACTGGTGCTGTTGTCGTGCTTGCGTTTGTCACTGTGCTAGGGAGGTTGAAGTTATGAAAATGCCGCGGTAATTGAATGACCACCGAACACGAAGGAAGGGAGAACATCATTTGTCAGTGCCTTGCATTCAAGCGCGTGGAGTGTACGTAATAAGAGTCCTTCTCGCATTTAGTGGTGTTGTATTTGAATGTCATTTGAGGCTTGGAATATTAAATGCCATGACCCGGTCACCTTGAAGCTTGAAGTTCGAACATAGCACCCGCTGAACGTCGACCACCAGCAAAAAGTTAGTTCTAACGTCTAGGCTGACCGTGAACATAAGGGTCAGTCTAGACCCTTCATGACTGCACCGAGGGATGGCCAACACGTTTTCACAGCGATTACAAAAGTTTGCGGAAAACTCGAGAATTTCATCAGGTGGCCACGTAAAGGACCCCACATGGTTTGAGCGAAAAATGTTCACACAAAGACAATTTTCATTGGCCTCAACTCGCTTGCTAGGCCTCAAATGCATCCTTACATACAGTACTTAGTCACTTGCAACTCATCGAACTGGTGTTTCCACGACCTTTTGAGAACAGCTATAAAGCAAGAGTGTGGTGAGGTAAGAACCAAGTCGACTTGCAATCTACGCCTAGGTAAGCAAGCAAGCATCTCAACATTGCCAGCCTTGAAACTCATGCAAGAATTGTACTCACATAAAAGTGACGGTAATGGGACTATTGGTTAACGAGGAGGAACTTGTGCAAGGCGTGATGCAACAACTGATACCGTTGTTGAGAGAACTCGTTCTCGTACTATCTCTTGGCATCCTCATAAGCGTCACCATATATGTGCTGCGGGAATGTTCAAAGGAGAAGAGGGAGCGGAAGTTGCACGCGGAACAATTGAAACAGTTGCAACGCGCGGATAAGGGGAAGGACGTGACGGAGTAATCATACGACCTGGTAGGTGGCCTTGGATATTGAGAAAAAACCAGGAATGATAATAATCTAGGAGCAGAACATTCGGATAATCCAAAGATGATGACCAGTGTCTTCTCAGGCTTGGACCGGAGCGGGCTCCCTACTAGTTTGCTTTGTATGTATTATTGCACGTTGGTTTAGCTCGATCGAAGAGCTATTACAGTCTCCTTGACACTCTCGGAATACCCACGTCCACATTGCAGTCATCTGACTACAAGCCATGGCTCGGGTGTGTTTCTTCAATCACACATTCACAAATTACATATGACAGTGAAATACATCATTCGCCGGAAAAAAATGACATCATGCTGTAGGGTTTACTCCCGTCAAGCCCTCCTTAGTACGACGACTTATGTTTCTACTAATATACTGTACAAAACTTGATCCCTCCGCCAATGTGGCACCTGAAATTGGCGAGGTGAAGTCCACCAAAGTGCACGATTCGATCCTCGTCGAGATCTTGTGTGATGGCACTAGTAAGACAGTTTCATTATATACGCCACTTAATAGCCTAATCTTGCGGAAGGGGATTTGGATAATTCGCGGACCATCTAGTGGCCTTTTAATTGTCCCTTTGCGAACTAAAGCATGTGGATTCTCACTAACGAATAGTTCATAGATCCTACTACGCTAAGGACTGCACCACCCTCCCAGTAGCATACATATGTGTATGCCTGGTCTATATACTTGGTACGACAGTACGCTTGCTGAACACGACCATCTTCTATTTACCATTTGATAAAGGTCTACTCTTTCCTACCATGCGATCGATTTTTCCGACAGAACTAAACAAAAGTTAGACCACATGATACTACCATAAGCGTTGATCCAGTAAGTCGTCAAACTGCATCTCACAGCTACTCCAAATCGGCATTGGGACATGGCAGCGATGCAGCTATATGTGGACAGACGCTGTAACGTATCAAACAGAATCAACGTTCGAAACCACCCGCAAGAGCTACGGCGTTCTCTGGGCCTACCTCCGATCTGATCGCTTGTGACCATAGGTTCATGCTATGTTCACACTACGCAAGTTGATTATCGACACACCAAGAATGGTGTAGTTAGGATAGATAGTCGCATAGGTTACACTGACCGCCGACAAGAGCATAAGCTTGAAGCATCTCCGAGATCGTCCATTTGATAACCATGAAGAGGCTAGTCGGATTCCTCCGACAACACATATGTTGAGGAGTAGGCCTAAGCACGGTTAGGAGCGCACATAAGGGGGTTGTATTGTGGATGGGCAGCCTGGAGAGACAAGGTTCTACAGCATAAGAAATGAAAGGGTGTTCAGGCACACCCGTCCAGTGTAGCAAACAGGTCCGTTCGATTTGGATTTCGGAACACATGCTACGAAAGGGGGTCACCTGACCGAGGAGACAGATATTTGCTGTGATTATCACAGCCCTTGAATCTGTATTGTTTGCTACAAAAGTCGCCGTCGCCAAGTGACACTATCCGACCCAATCGAGGATAGATTTCGGGGGCGACCCCCATGCACCTTAGGTTAGAATAACTGGAGAGGTACTTGGACTGGACGCGTACGTACACAAACATGCATGTGAAGTAACATATTTGTAAAGCCCCTCGCCCTCTACCCCCTCTCTACTACTCCTCAACCCAAATAGTACACCCTCGGATCATCCCATTGATACACCATTCATAAGTATACATCATTTCCGTACTCCTCCTACGTCATCTTCCCCTTACTATAGGGTTTCTTAGCCCCTCTATAGGTATATAAGCCTGTACATAGTAAAGCGTGTCCCCCATGCTTGGATATTCATTTCTTTCTCTTGACCATCAGTCTTTTTGACTGATCCTTGAGTTTGTCTGTGACATTATCCAAGCGTGACCCCCTTCTCCTACCGATGCGCTGTCTGTACTCGCAAATACCCATTTATGAGGCGCACTATCCCTTACATCTATCCTCTTCAAGCCTCGCCTAGTCCATGCGTAATCGATGCCGACTAGATTCTCAAGTGCGTCCCTAGGCTAATCAGTCAGTCAATACCGCTCAAGAAACCCCTATCCTTTGGTGTACCCCTAGAACACTATTGTCAGGCTTTCGATTTCTGAACTTCACATTTCACGCCTGCACATGGTCACATGATATTGATCACTATTTGGTTTGTTCCATAGTGTTCTATCTTTAATATCCGCCATGATGTCACTACCCTTTGCCCTGCTTATAGAGCATGCTTACTGGTATACGTTCCTCATTGGCCGATAACCTTTATGACACATTTACGCTTACGAATAGCTTACTGATCATGATCTCACGCCAGCCCTAAATCATGGTCTGTGCACACAACCCCGTAGTATATAAACCCTGTTTGTTGCGAACGCAAGAGAGCTACACTGCCTCAACTATCTCCGTGGTCCTGTCGGGCGACCTGGCATCGTATTACGGGGCTTGAACCAGGGAAAGGCTTTCTCGTATGGCTATATCCAGGTTGCCACCCTTGTAAGCTATTCTTGGGTGCCACCCATAACAAGGGTGCCGCTTCTAGTGCTACCACATGTTCTTCTACGGCACTACGGCTCGTAGGACTAGCTGGAATATTATAAGACACAACGGTAGTGGAAACCTAACTGTGTCGCAGGTATAACATCATCTTGACCTATGACGTGGTCTTGAGTCACATAGATTAAGTATTTCTTCTGGTAAACTGGATGACTAGGCCGTATACGAAGGCGTAGTCCTAGACTGGTTAAATAAGGGTTAAACGAATGTGGGACGTACTGCAAGTCTTGGGATCGTGACTTGACACGGGATACGAGTTTGATGGGCTGGACTGGAAGAGTTGGAGGTTGGCTTTATCTCCAGACAACCTCACTCCTGGGCACCATTGCTGGTGGGCAGGCGAATAGTTGTCGCTACTTGCAGATACTTCACTAGGCCACCTTTGCAGGCAGGTTAGGAGAGGTAACAAGTGGATTAGGCTGGGGACACCAGCCAACTCACAACTCCTTATATACGGTTACAGGAAGTGCACAGACCAAGCTGTGACTTTATCTAGAGTATAGGGTATTACTGTATATAGTACTAAGGTAGAGGGTATAGTCCGTGAGGCAGCGGTGAGGCTGGCCTTGAAGGAAACACAAGTTAAGGCATGAGGTTAGGAAGATCAGAAGCGTACCTCATGCTAGAATATGAAATGGAGATCGATCACAAGATGTGAAAGATCTAGGAGTATGATTGTGGCAGAGATCGATCAACGATCCTGCAGGGTCATGACTGATCGATCAGGGAAAGCGGATATGAGGAAGGCGTGATAGCCTTGAGGTGATCGTGAAGAAAGAGATCAGTGATGTCGTGAAGGGGTGAAGAGTGTGAAGATGTGATAACATGACAGGGTTGGCGTGAAGATGTGAAGGGTCGGAGGGGTCATGTGATCAGGGAAAAAGAATGGTCATGGGATTCTAAGATAAAATCCCGTATCATAACACTATCTCCTCTCCAGGATCGGATTTCAGACGATCCTGAAGTAAGGCGAAGTGTTGGGTTATAAGAATGCTGCTATGACAAGCAAACATCCTGATCATAAAAGGGTGGTGGGAGGGCAGAGGTCAAAGGCAATCATCAACAGAATGCAGCATGTGAGGGCAAACTTGAAGATGAATATCCAAATCGTTCTTGACTCTTGAACACCCAAAATCCATACGAAGGCAGATAGACTTTGATTACGGTGTATGGCCCGTAGAGGATTCGAATAAAACCAAACTAGAAGTCTGGAGTATTTGACGAAAGAAGGTTAGATTTGAGGGACTCTTGCCAAATCTATAAACCAAGTAGGAAGAAAGAAAAGAAAAGAAACAGTTTAGAGTCATGTTGAGGACAAAAGCACTTTTATAGTCGTTACTTAAGACTTTGAATATGATATCGGATGGCCATGGTATTCCCGAACAGCACCATCGTCATTTCCATAATCAATTCCATAGTTTAATGTCTTTGGCAAGACAGGGGGATGCTCGGTTTAAGGTCTCCAGCTAGACTGAAAGAGAAAGAACAATATCTTGATCATTGAATTTTGATATCATCCGATAACAATGGGCTCTTCTATATCCCGGGGAGTAGAACTTCTTGAATACTACTTCTTCATTGGCTTCCCAGTTCGATATCGACTGGTACTACTTCCAAATCAGCTTTATCAATTAGTTCAAGGAGAAGAGTAACGAGATGATTTTCAGAAAGCGCGGGGACGCGGGGATACTTTGTCTCGATCAAATCCAATCTTTGGCAGGGGCCTCACTTCTGGTTGGACGAATAACCGGTGCCTTGGATCTTCTTATCACTTGACGTTGTATAGACTTTAATCTGAAAATGAGAGAAGGAGGGGTGGAGGTTTCTTGAGCAAAGGAAACAACCAAAGACTTGTAATGATCTGAGTGGTCACAGAGGACGTGCTGGATACTTTGTCATGTGAACTTGATCGCAGTATAGTTTATAGTCTTCTCGGACTCTAGGCAGTTTATCATTATGCTGAACTAGATAGTTTATAGTCATTCCAGACTACATAGAAAACTTTGATGTTATCGCAGTAATCGGTTTTTTATCGAGAAACATGTTTATCCTCATGTCTGAGCTGGATCTTATCTTTTTTATAACTTTTGTTTATTCTTTTATATCTTCTTTGTTTTGTATATTCTTTTAGTGATTTTGAAAGATAGCGACGGAGAGACTGAGAACATAATGAGGATCGGCTTGACGTCTTGAATACTTGAACACCTTGTCATTACGCGGGTTCCTGGTGCCACCCATACAACTGGAATAATGTTCAAAGGTGCCAATCGTATTCTTGACTTGGGCTTTTCCTAAAAGAAAGAAAAGTAAACCTTTTAAAATCTTGTTCAGGATCGAAAGAGTTTCTGTTCATCTCTGGAACGATGACGTTTAACGACTGTGCCAATTGTCGATCCGTTTCTGTTCTGGATGAAAACTAATGATCGTTGAGTTAACAACCACCAGAAAGTTTTTAACATCTGCTTCAAGACATAATACTTCCTTGAATTCTTGAGTTCTTCTGATCTCCTCTCCAGGTGAAGCCTCACTTCACTAAGGACGAATAACTGCAGTGAGGAGGATTGATCTTCTGAACTCTTGAATCCTTGAATGTATCTTTGTTACGTTTCTACCCGTACGCTTTCCTCTACTATGCTTTTCCTCCCTTTCTATTCGTTACCATTTTCCCGGTGTCGACCCGGGCCTTGCCGTGTCTCACACCTAAACTGTGCTTTATCTTCAGATCTTCCTTTCCACGCACAGCATGGTAACTTGATCGACACGTTTATTGTTTTCTTTTCACACTTCTTTTGATCGACAGCTGTTGTTTTGTCTTGACAGCTGTAATACGTTTCACTCTGACAGCTGTCATCCTCAACCCTTGACACCTGTCTCTTATTCGTTACCGAGCTAGCGTCCTTTCCCGCACCTACCCTACATAACGGTCTGTGCGCAGATAGGATACGTATATAAAGCCTCACTTTACATACGGTCTCCTTAGCTTAGTTCTCCCTTGTCTTACCTAGCGTTTGCAACATTAG
>JBBPKD010000067.1:0-47258 GCA_038089075.1 Singerocomus inundabilis
ATGGCGTGTGCATATGGCCATCGCTTTGACAACGGCACCTCTGCACACGAGGGTCAAACCGGGCCAGACACCACATACTGTGGTCGCGATTAGTTTGGACAACCACGTACCTCCGAGCCGACTTGTCGTGTTTTGTTCGGACCAGGTTCAGTACATATATGAGCTCCGGGTGACCATCTGGACCGCTCAAACAGTCATCGGATGATTCGGAAGTCTCGAGAGCGAGGACAGGCGAGATGGTATTGAATGGTGTCTGGTTGAGGAAGAATATGGTCCAGTCTTCGAGATGTCGCTCTGCACCATCAGGGAGCATCAGATTGGCTAGGAGTCTATTGATGAGCCGTCAGACGTTGGCGTTCGATAATGGGGTGGAGAGCCTCACCCCTCATCGGTCCCGAGCGGCTGGGGAAACTGGTAGGTGAGTTGAGCCCCACTATCAATGTCGAATTCGGCGAGCAAGACAAATGAACAGTGGGGACCCTTTCCAAGGGACATGGTATTAGTTCTGAAGGAGTCGCCAAAGGTCGGTCGTGGTGTTCTGAGAAATGTCTCGCGTCCGTGCGTACTACAACTTCATTTTTGCTGTCCAACCCGACGTCTCTGCACGACAAGCCGTCCAATTGTTGTCATCCGAAATTTTCCTTTTACAGATCATTGCAATATTGCTTATGTGACAAAAAAAAAAGAAAAAAAAAAGAACCAAGCCATGTTCAAAACTGTGCAAACATCTCCACCGCCCTGCTGACCGCAGCCATCAACTCCGAGAGACGACCACGAAGACGATCTTGTCGAGTCCGGTCAGCAACCACGGTCGTACCAGCGCACGATAGAGACAGAGACAGAGCAACGCCTGCCTACCCAAGATCGTAGGAGTGGGAGGAGATAACCTGCCTTGGTCCCTTTCCGCAGACAACAGTTCTTGCACACCCTTTGTAAGCCTTCCCTCGGCCATATCCGTTTCGTGCGCGAGGCGGGCCGTCGACCATACGTATGTCGCAATGATTGTCCGGATCAGTCGTCTTTTAAACTCTGCGGCGCGGTTTTGGTCGTGCAGTCAACAAAACCAGCGTATATGCGCGTCGTGCCTGCAGATACCTTGCCTGAATTCTTCGGTCTTGTTCGCCTCTTTCACTGCGCCTTGGTTGATCGAGGCCGCAAACGTGTGGATGAGATCCGTCGAGGATTGCGCGAGAATTTCTTCCAGCGTTCGGTCCTGCTCAGTCGGCTGAGGCAGTGATGGCTTTGGACTCTCCAGTAACCTGGCGATGTCGACTGTCGTGTTGTCTGTTTCGTCCTCCATGTCGGGTAGATGAAAGAAATGTAGAGCCAAAAAGAACGACAATGATCGCCTCGGGTTCGCCAATCACATGACTAATCCTGCCTCGGTCGAGTCAAGGAAACTTGCAAACTATCATCCGTTACTCTATGCTAGACTTCTCCAAATCAGAGCGACCATCCTGCAGTAACCCATCTGATCTACTTCCACCTCACCGTGGAGCAGGCAGTCCACTCGCCGTCAATCCAATCTCTGTCACCTCGGTGAGGGGATCTAGCTTTCCTTTGAATTCGAGCAAGAACGACGCATCCGTATACGGACAGTGCACCGACGGAGAGCCTTTGTAAATCGGTGTATACGTGGCTGCACAGATGTCAAATTCAGTGAATTCGTCATACGAAATTTCCACCGCATTCCGGGGGTTGCGATCTCCCGCAGCGATCCGCTGGCGTGCCTGGGAAGAGGATACATGTAGAAACGCATCACACCGAGCAGCCTTTCCAAAAACACACCTGTGCAACAATTTTGGGGTCGGGATTAAGATCCAATAGACGTCTCGCAAACTTGGCAGCAGTAGCATGGTTGTTAGCCTTGGCAAACGCTCCAATTGCGCTACGTAAAGCTATTTGCATGTGTGGCGGTTGAAGTTGGCAGTGCGTAAAATATGCTGCGAGCTCCAACTGGCGACGGATATTGTCCGGCTCGTCCTGAGTAACCCGTCGGCGCTCCAGTTCGATCGAAACTCCTAGCAGGTATTCGCGTGCGGAAACAACAGTGTCACGCCACTGCAATTTCCATCCAGTCAGTGTTGTAAAATGGGACACAGGGTGGCTAAATTCACGAACCTCCTTGGCTTCCTCATCCGAAGACACTGTTACAAAGAGCAATGTTTGCAGTACAGATCGAAATACAGCTTGAGCTTCAAGGAGCTTGTTGCCTGAGACAAGGCGGGAACCCTCTGAAAGCTCCGTTCGCACGGATGGTAGAGATCGTACAACAACAGGCAAGACTCGTCCAGGTGATGTTTCTGATAGATTGCGTCTGACATGGACTTGGAGAGGAGGTAGATATGCCAAGGGAGAAACGTAAGCATGTGATGACCGGTAGACAGAGAGAAATAATTGCTTCAAGGGTGCAAAGTTGACGACCCCGAATTGCCGGTTCAATAACTAAGCATCATTCAGTACAACCCCAAATCTCCGTATCAATGCAACTCACCTGCATGGCAGTGTCGAAAGACCCCGCTGCAACGTGGTCCGCAGCGAACGGCGAATTGCGTGTCCAAAGTTCGTTCTCACTCACGCCAGGGGTCGCCCCTGCCTCTTCCTCTTCGTCCTCGCCGACAGCATCCTCAAATTCTTCCGTGCGAGTTTCCCCATCGGCAGCATCAGCATCAAGATCCCATCCAGCCACATCAGCATCAGCTTCAGAGATCTCCTCTTCCCTTGCCCAATCGTCGAGTGCGGATGAAGCAGCGGCATTAGAGGTATCGATACCATTGACATAAGGAACATCCCCATCCCCATCCAGATTTCCGTTCGCGAGTGCACGATCCCAAAAACTCTCGCTGGTCAAAATCGATGGCCAATTGAAGTTGGAGGTGGAAGTGATAATGGGTGGTGGTTTGAGCGTCGATTGACCGAACGAGGGAACGTCGTCAACATCCGTCTCGTTCAAACCAGCAGCTTCGAGAATTTCTGCCGCTTCTTCATCTAGACCGTTTGTTTTTGCAGTCAAATATGCAAGCGGGTCTGTGATTCGGGTGAGGAAAATAGTCCAAACACGATTAGAACGAACGCATACGAAGACCTACGTCCCGTAGGACAGCAATTCTTCCTTGCACATCACCCGCATACAGGGCATTATGAAAGCGTGACATCGGATCCCCCCTTGCAGCCGCGATCTTTTGCATCTTCGATAGTTTGTCCATGCTGCCAGTAGCTAGATATAAGAACGACAAGCGGTCAAAGTCCTTGGTCTGTTGGTAAGCCTTCTCAACGATCTGTAATAAGAGGATCAGCCAACTCGAGAATAAAATGGGGATAGTGTAATTTCGGCTACTTTGTGGTTTCCTTGTTTGAGTGCCTGCCGTGCCAACCGCTCCCAGCATTCCAGCCGATCGATCGCTCTTGCAGTCTCAAACGCTACATCGAGATTTCCACATTCAATAGCAAGGTCAAATCTCGTACTCTTATCCTGGACGAAGTGCAACGCAATCTACGCAGTGCCAAAGATTGTCCAACAGCAGTCCCGAACAAGATGCAATCACGCTTACCTCGGGGAACCCTTTTTGCTGTAGGTACGCAATAATGCTCTGCCCAATCAGTGTCGATGTCCGTATGATATGTAACATCTCCTCATAGTTATTCCGGAGCAAGGCAACCTTGAACCGGTACTCCGTAGGGTCGAACGTGATGGTTCGCGGACGCGCAGAACGGTCCAAGCAGTGCGCCGTTTTACCCTTGACGCGCGTAAGGTAAACAGGATTGTCAAGCGTGCAAATCACCCCGTTGTCACTTTAACGATAAATGAAAAGAAAAGTAAGATTAGCGTCAAGGCCTGCGATTGTGATCAGGTAATGCCTGACATACCCTTGAGGAAGACAATATTTTATGTGGTTGAGGGTAGAGTAGATGAAAACACCCGCGTCATCCCAGGCCCCAGATTTAATCCGAATGGTTTCATGGACTAGGCTACTTTGAGAAAAGTTTTTATTGGCAATCGTAATCGCTGTCACCATGGATGTTAAAGCAACGCAATGAAGAACATGATTTCGGCACTCACTATGCTTGCTCATCAAGGCCACAAGTTGTCCGTCAGAGCTCCATGCAACATACTTGACAGGTGGGCTGTTGAGCTCAGCAATAATCTTCTGTTGCTGGATATCATAAAGAGCGACCGACGACGTGGAGCTCAGGATGAGACATGCGGTCCCGCCGTAGAATATCTCGCTGGTCTGGATAGGCGCCTTGATTCCCTTTACCACAGAATTCGACAGATCGCGAACTTCAATAAGCTAGCGAATCACTGAGTATTTACATGCTGACCGTCACAATGTCGTTTTACCTGTGTGGTTTTATTCAAGGTGGCGAACCTGTTCCTAGCCACGAAAATCGCGCTGTGAGCCGAACCACGCTTACCATCTGTGGATGAGTCCTTGATTTCTCCGTTGGTCTGCGTGGGCAAGGAAGATAACTCAAACAAGCCACTGTCCGAAGAAATCGTCGTGATGACGGCACGTTCGGCAGGATTGTAGCTCAGTGTTCTTGGAGGAACGTAGGGACTGCCAAATTTGCGGACGCTAAGAAGGCCGATATCTGAGCCAGTGCTAAAGTCGTATGCTCGGACATATTTATCCCGGATGTAATACAGTGAATCGGCATGGACCGAAAAGGCGGGCCGTTCACGCTCGAGCTTGAACACAATGAGACCACTGTCGTGACCTATATTGGCAGAGGATGTTAGGAAAAGCATATCTATACATGCATTCTGATCATACCTGCAGCAAACAAGTTGAGATTGGGATGTGCGGCAAGGACCCAGAACCGGTCGTGCTCCCTCCTAAAGGTCTGAATTGCAGTGCGCTTTGCAAGATCCCATACGCGGACTGTCTTGTCTTCACCACAAGAGACGATGAGCTCGTGTTTAGGATGGAAAAGCGCATTGGAGACATTGTTGAAGTGTCCTCTGCAAGAATCGACCTCCCAAGCTTTGGTTTCGCTCATTCTCCAAATCTTGATCGTGCGATCATCAGCGGCGGAGACGATTAAGGGGAGGGTGGGATGGAAGGCAGCGAAGTTGACGCCTCGATCGTGACCTTCGAGAACGTACTTTACAGTAGAGAACGTGTCGAATGTTTCAAAATTGTTCGGACCGGTGTTGGGAGTGCCCTTTCGTAAACCAGATATATCCCAAACGCGCACAGTCTGATCCATGGATGTTGACACGATGAGATCATCCTTTGAATGGAACTGGGCAGACATGACATAGTGCGAATGGCCAGTGAGTATGGCAATACAATTGCGCGAGGTGCTGTTCCATATGCGGATGGTCTGGTCGTCTGATGCCGAGAGCTGGGACGTAAAGCGAGTGTTCAGAGTGGACACGAGACAAGAATACATGAAGCGCTTACGATCCAAGGCATCTCGTGATGGAACTGGACAGTCCGAACGTAGTCCAAGTGGCCGTGCAAAGTGAAGAGACAGCGACGGTTTTGAGGACGCAGGTCTGCACGGCATCAGAATCTACTGCAAAACGGTTATTGGTACTGACCCCAGACTTTGATCTTATAATCGTCGCCGCCGGTAACCAAGAGGGCTCTGCTGGGATGGATGGCAACCCCTCGAACAGGGCCTTTGAGGGACATCAACGGGGGTGGTCCATGACGTTGAAAAAAAAGAGAGGGAGAGTACCTTCGTGCTCTTCGAATCTGTCTACCAAGACACCCATGCGGTAGTTCCATAGCTGCACGCTACCGTTATGCAGGGCAGCAGCAAGGAGGGGCTGAGTGGGATGGAATGCAAGTCCTTGAAGAGAGGAGAGCTCTGGGAGGCAAGCAGGATGGGTCGGGCGCAACACACGTACCTTTGACGCGATTGCTCTTGGACTCAAACTTTGTGAGCATGACCGACATGGCTGAGCGAAGAGTAGCGTGAAAGTTGGAATAAAAGGTATGTGGTAGATGGCCAGGGCGTTGTATACGGCCAAAGGAGGTCCGTCGTCGTCGTGAACGTTGTTGACGGTCTGTCCTGCCTGTGCGAGACGGTGGGCACGACGTGGCTGCAAGCGGAGTTGGAAAAGTTCAAGTCTTTTGCGCGCCAGCTGTGATATGATCATTCCATGGGCGTGTTGGGCATCACGCCCTTTCTCCAAAAAACTTGGTGAGTGCGCCTATCTCTCGACGCTCCTCACTGCCAATATTACAAGTCCCCATGTATTCAGGATACTCCCTGACCGCTTCAGATCCCTGCGCGGAAAGACCGTCGCCATGTAAGCATAACCCCTCTCCTGCTTGGACACCCTCCCAAACAGTCTGACAGCGATGGTACCCTTGTCACTCAGCGCCTCCACTTTGCACCCATGCCTCATCCCCACAGGCATATCGTTGGCTGGCATCGTATACTCACAGAACTAAGAGACTCTGACGTACGTGCCATTTGCGTCTTTGATGGAAAACAACGCAGCGCAGCCAAAGCCCGCGAGGTCAGCGCATTTCCTTCCATGTCCCGTCACCCTCGTTTCCATTAATCACAGATTGAACGACGCAAAGAATCGCGAAAGACGGACGCCGCCCGCGGGTCCATTGAAACAACTAGACTTCATAGACTTGAGAAGCTAACGCGCCTTCTTCCCTATTACCGCTCTCTGCCTAGTACCGATCGCCAACGCGTCAGCGACGCCCTCATATCGCTTGATGCCCATGTGTCAGGGTCCTCGCTTCTTTTGCCCACATCCCCCCCGCAACGTCCTCCATCTAGATGTGCCCACATCGCATCTCACTCAGATCAAAATTTTCCACCTTCACAACATTCTTACTTCTTCCCACACAACTTTCAGGATGCCTTGGGTTCTACTATTGCTTCACCTCTGACATCTAGATCCGAAACACACTACATGCCGCCAGCACATCTCGAGAATGTTATTCACGCAATGAAAGACGACGAAGTCAGCTCTTGCGGCCTTTTTGATGACCCTTGTGATGATGTCCTTCCAACGCTTCCATTTGTCCACTGGAACCCTGCAGTACAGCGTTCACCAACGACTTCTTACCCACCGCCCGATTCTATCGAGTTGTTTCAATCGGAACTCTCCGCATTGTACTCCGAATACAACCAATGTGTCACTCAGCTCACCTCCATGCCTCCGTCATTTGAAGGACCCGAGATCCCAGAGCCAAGTCACGACCACGGTACATTAGCAGACAGCCCTGACAAGCTTGACGCAAGGATAGAATACTCCATGTCCAAGCAACAGCTTCAGATGACACTTGACGAAGGCCACATTTGGAACCTGTTCACAAGGCCTGAGTCTGACGTCCCCCCACTAGAAATGGAGTCCGTGCTGATGACGCTCGCCGAGCGGAGCACTGTCGTCTCCCGGTCGTATCGACGTCGGGTCAACTCCCCGACAACACGGACATACGAAGAGTGCAGGGAGCTTTTGCGTGCTACCGGTGTCCCATGTATCGAGTCCTCGGGACCATTCGAAGCAGAAGCCCTCGCGTGTGCTCTCGTCATACACGGTCATGCAGATTACGTCGTGAGTGAGGACACGGACGTGCTCGTGTACGAGGCCCCAATGCTGCGTGGCATTACTGCACGAGATTCCTCCATTATCGTCGTCCACGGTGACACAATTCGCGCCACTCTCAAACTCGACCGTGCGGGCTATGTCGACTTTGCACTCCTTCTCGGCACGGACTTTTCACAACGAATAAAGAACGTTGGACCAAACCGTGCACTCAAATTTATCAGGGAACACGGTTCTATCGAGCGTGTCGTTGAACAAGAGATCAAGTACCCTCCACGTGTGCCTGTTTCGGATTACTTGGAGCAAGTTGGCATGGCACGCCTTGCGTTTCAGAATCTACCACCTCTTCCTAATAGTCGTCTCCTCCAACAAACAGAGGGTGACCCGGACGCTCTGTCGGATATCTTAGAAAGATATAGATTGCATTGGGTGTCACCTGGCACATGGAGCGCTCAATCTGCTTTGGCAGGGAATTATTTTGGCGATGATCCATCCGTGTGATAATGATTGGGTCACCTATTGGACTGTTCTGTAGAGTGTCTGTAGAAACCTGAATGTACCACTTGCTGGAGAGGACCCAGGATAGGCAGTTTGTGTTTGTCACATACAGTACCTGCCCAGGGTTTTGAAAACCTGGTTCCAGCATACTGAATTAGTCAAAAGCTCTGAAGTCAGCCTAATCACCAAGCTTCACTTGGTACTGGTGAAGTTGGTACTCATCCATTAGTAGGATTTACTCTCAATTTCAACCCCACTTGCAAATATCCTCCAATGGCCATTCACCCCTCATCACATCGATATGTACAGCAAGGTAGGGCTCATGGCGTCACTGAGAAGTAGCAAACAACGGCGACTCGGACTTTGTTCGCAAGCACCCGCGAAGGTTTGCAAACGACTCAAGTTACAGTGAAACCATTAAATAAATACACGACCGGGTGTATACATGACAACAGCAAGAACCTCAACGACGGGTAACAAATAATCTAGTATCAAAAGCGAAACGGGAGAGGGGACAATGAGCTGTGCTGACAACCAATTCCCAAGGATAATCATCATTAGAATGTCCTATCAAGGCGTCCAACGTTCATACCTTCACACTTCGTTCCTCAAGATCAAACTGAAACAAGGCTCACAAAATGGCTTCTCGTCCCGTAAAAAAAAGGATGGATCCTCGAATGGCTTCTTGCAGGCCTGGCGGTTCCGTTTCAGTTCACATCAAGAGGGACCGTGCACAGAAAGAAGAAGCGCAAAGTAAAAATAAAGACGTGGACCCACCTCACAAACAAAACACCCCCAACACCACTTACCTCCCAATGCTTCTACAGCCCTGACACCGTCTCTGATGCTCTTTTTGCACGCTTTGCATTTCGGCATCCGAAGTCGCACGTGGCAAGCCTCGCAATACGGGTGGCCCTTGTACACCGTGAAACCAACGTCATCATCAATGAACTCGCCGTCACCGGCAAGGCTCAACTCGCCCGTGCGCGCGACAGATGGTGGGAGCAGACCAGTGGGTGCAAGGAACGGGTCCCCACATTCAGCACAGAAAAAGTGCTGCTCGTGGTAAGTACGCTTACCGAGAGCGGGGTCGTCGAGCGTGATGAACCGTTCGTCGATGATGGCCGTCTCGCAGTGGAAACAGCGCGGGGCAAAGGCCTAGAGTCAAACGCGGATGTGTGACTAGTCGTTGTCACAGCGTAATGATACGATACCAACCTCGTGATAGTCCAAATGACAGTACGGCCTCCCATCGCGTTCATAACTACTCACGTGCTCCAAGAGTTCGTTGCAGATAGTGCATCTGAAACAATTGGGGTGCCACCGTTGACCCATGGCACTCACGATGCGACCAATAATGGAACCGTTGCACCCCCCACACGAGAGGCCGTTGGTACGCATAGGGTTTGAAGAGGACGGAGGGGAAGGGAGACCACGTTTAGATCCAGAGCCACGGACGGGTGCAGAGCGTGAAAGGGAAGACTCTTGAATCTGGGTGTGTCGAGATCCGAAGCCTCCAGGTGACGGGCCCCGTCCCTGGGGCTGAGCCGGATCTGAGACCGAAATTTTTGGGGGAGAGAAAGTCATGGAAGGAGAACCGGTAGCAGACACTGAGATCGCAGGCGCTCCGTGCTCGACATTAGGTGGATCAGAAATCGAGACAACGGGTGGACCCGATGCAGAAACCGCAACGGTAGACCCACTTCCATGCTCAGAAACAACAATATCAGGACCAGAGGCATCATTACCAACATCGCTGTCATGGTCATGATGCCCATCAGGAAGTGATATTCTTGGAACTGCCATTTGCTGGGTTTGAGTCGGTGATTGGACTGCAGGCTGAGTGAGCGGTTGGCCGTTCCTTTCCGGTGACTGTGACCCTGCACGGAGCCCTACGCATGAAATACTCATTCCGCTCTTACCCCCATCGCCAGTTCGACATGTGATGTCCTGCCCGGGGGTCCATTGCCTCCTCGGCGGTGTATCATTCGTAATTTCAATTGCCGGTGTCCGAGCGAAGCCCTGACGAATAGGCGAGGGCGATCGGCGCAAGGAAGGTGGTGGCGCATCATCCAGATCAATGTCGACATCCTTCGCACGCTGTTTTTGAAGCTGGCGTTCGTTCAGCTGCGACTGGAGAGACTGCTGCCGAGGTGGCTGCTGCGCAAAGGACCTCCGATCAAACGCAGCGTTGAGATTCGGAGATGATGGGAAGGGGCGCGCTGGGTGTGTTGGGCTTGTCGGTAAGGACGCAGGAGATGGGGAAGATGTCCCATTTGACTTGGATGGCTGGCTCAATACTACTTGGAGGAAAAGATATGCATGAGATGCTGTAAATATGTGGATTGGGCAGCGCAAACTCACTTGGAACATCGGTTGTATCAAATAATGGCCGAGAGGTGTTCTTTGGTACACGTGGAAGAGGAGGGACGTTCGCATGCCAACCTTGCTGTTGACGCACAGGACTGGTAGAACCAGGAGTAGCTCGACTCGGACACTGAGGCAGAGTAGGACTTGACACTTCCCGCTGGGTTTGCCGTTCCCTTTCTCGTTCGCGTTCCTCTGCTAAGCCCATCGAGGCGAAACGGAGAGTGAGCGACTGAGGTTCTACTGTGGATCCACTCGGAGTAGGACTGCGATCAGAGAGCCGAGCGAATGGAGCGGATACTGGGGGCGACATGCGTGCTTGTGGACTTTGCGGGAGGCTGGTAGTTTGCGGTTGACTCTGTGGGATGGTCGAGTTCGGAGTGGGTGGTTGCGGGAGCGTTGCGGACCGCACGGGGCGCGTCCGGGTAGTTTGTTCTTGCTGAGTACTAGAGACCATCACGTTAGCGTTCTGACTGTCGTCACGATTTGCGATGGCCATCCTGGAACGAGTAGGCAAATCTCTGATGCCATATTTGGGACTCTTCTTTGCAAATAGAATTTCGTGCTCATCATCTTCTGCCTGCATGGGGTCAGCGAATGTCATTGGTTCGTATTCGTCCTCGTCAGAAAGCGAGGAAGTGTCGGAAGGGGAGGATATGTCGTATTCATCTTCTAAAGCAGAGACATGCTGGTGGAATGATGGAATGTGAGGTGGCGAGGTGGGTGAGGAAGGGAGAGGTCGACGAGGGGGAGAAAACTGGGGTTGCTGTTGTTGAGCTGGGTATGCACGCTCGGGGCTCTCTGTGGGACGAGGGTCGGGGCGCGATGCAGGGATGGCAGGGGGCAAAACGCCTGAGATAGTGCTTCTGCGCTCAAATGTGTTCGTACCGGCTGGTGCAGAGGATGCAATGGGGAGATTGCGATTCCGGCGAGGGGAAAACCCGGATCCTTGGGTCTCATGCGCGTCAGAGTGTGATGAGCGGGGCCAAGTTGGGGGCAGGATGGAGAAGGGACCGGGAGGGGAGGGGAAGGGAAGGTGGTGTGTGTCAGGAAGAGGTGTGGTACGACGGGAGAAGGATTTGGGAACGGGCAGATCGCGATCGGAATTGGGGATGGCGGTAGCGATGGTGGACTTGACTGGACTGACGGGTCTGGCGGCGGGATCTGAGGGGGCTTGCTTGGTGGATTGTCCAGGGTGGATAGCGGGTGTGGGGAGAGGACGTCGTGCGGGGGGTGCTGTCGGGGATGGCGCGAGTGTGGCGGAGGGCGCGAGGATGGCGGGCCGAGAAGGGGCGGGTGCTTGGACGATGAGCGGGGGCTGGCGCAGTGGCGGCGGCATCGACTCGGGGCGCGTGCGGGGGGTGGGGAGGGGTCGGCGAGACGGACCAGCTGTAGGGATGGGACCAACTGGCGCGGTCGGAAGGGAAGACAGGAGTCCGCGGTGCGGATACGGCGGGGCCTGGTTCGTGTACTGAAACCCAACCGACTGCCCGTGACCGTACATCCGTCGCGCATCGTACACGTCGCGCAGGACGCTCTGCAGCGCGGGTCGCGCCTCTGAGCGCTGGTCGTCGTGCGCCATCGTCGTCGTCGCCGCCGCTGAGCGATGCTCATGAAAAACTTGGACCTTTCATCCCGTCGACTCATCTAAGTCTGCACGTGACACATTTCACAAACAAGTACAAACACCCCTATGCACACCGCTGCCTCCAGTACGTCCCGTGCGGAAATTCATACTCGGCGATGCTTTCCGTGTGCATCTCCGTACTGGTCGCGTGTTAGAAACACGAACGTCTACGCCACACCACGCACCTGTACCCTTGCTGCTCATTTTCCGGAACAACGTATCGTCCCTGTCCATTGATCGAGCACGGATACACAAAGTGTTCGTGCAAATGGTTCGCGTATTCAATGACGTTCCGCTCCATCGACCCAGAGATTGCAATATAGTCGATTAAACTGTAAAACGCCGGTGCATGCTCAGACGGGCCCCGTCTTCCCTGGTCCATAGACACCACCCACCTCAGGTGAATAACGTGTTCGCAGAGCCCAACACCACCCGCGTGTGGGCATACCAACACGCCGAACCTACATCGCACCACGGCATCTCAGCCAACGTCCGGAATCAAGGCACCAACCCACTCACTTGGCCGCTATCAGAAGTACACTGAGCACTTCGCTCACCCCACCCAGCCTACACGCATCAATCTGCGCGACGTCCACCGCTTCCGCCTGGAACAACTGTTTGAAGGTCATTCTGTTGTGTGCATGTTCCCCCGTTGCAACGCCAATTCCGTACGGTGCGAGTGCCCTTCTAATGGCCGCATGTCCAAGAATGTCATCTGGTGCCGTGGGCTCTTCAATAAACCTACACATAACGTCAGCATTTTGTCATCATTCGATGCCAACACGCACCAGGGTCGAATCTCCGCCAGAGCTTTCACATATCTGATAGCCTCGTCAACATCCCATACCTGGTTCGCGTCAATCATCAGTACCGCTCCCGTCGGACCTGCGTTTCTCCCCTTCAGTTCTGGACTGTTGATAGGGTCGCGAGGGGGCTTGTCTAACCCATAACGCGTGTCACGTGAATGAACCTGATCATCAAATGGTCACATACCAATAGGATAGATACTTGGGTCGTCGATGATACGCCTGATCATTCTTCCCCGTCGCAAATCGTCTTCAAGCGAGGCACCCACTTTCATTTTGAAGTGTGTCCACCCAGCCTGAACTGCTTCTTTCGTAAGACGTGCAACCTTGTCATCAGAATAGCCTGTTCAAGATAATCGAGACCAATTGTTAGCCTGATGCGGATGTGGTCAATCTCAGTCGCACCAAGCCATCCTGCGGATGTAATGTACGCTGGATATCTGCCATGTATGTTACCGTCGATAAGCCATTAGCCGAGAGAAGCTGGTACATACCCAACCTCTCTCACACGTGCTTCTCGTTCCCGTTTACCCGCTTCCTTCGCTGTCAGCATCGCTAGCGCTTCATCGCGTGTAAGTACATCGGTGATGTAACGGAATGTTGTTGCATTAACCAGTTCTGACTAAAGACCGTGTGCGCGAAGTTGACGGCAGCGCAACAAGCAGTACCGAAATCAGACCCGAGATCTGAATGGATACCGTCGTGTGGGAAACAAGAGACGACTTACCGGGGTCATGTCTATGATAAGCTTCCAGAGTGGCTTTTTTCGCGACCTTGCAAACATATCCCACATCGCATTATTGACGGCCGCGAGGGCGAGGTGAATGACGCCCTTCTCTGGGCCGATCCTAGTAGATGCGCCACAAGTGGTGTATGCACGCAAGGTTAAATCGTACTCTCGCGATCTTACGTCAACGGACCCAATCGAAAAGGCTTACCAGCGCAACTGAGAGTCACCAGACAGCCAATCCCATGCTTGGCCCATGTTCTCGAAAAACTCCTCGGGGTTATGGCCGATCAAGCGTTGGGAAGTCACCCGGATGGCATGGCAGACCTGCGCGAGAAAACATCGATTACCACCGTGACCATGAACGATGTAGAGAGCAAAAGGGGACACGGAACCACAAGCGTCCGCATTACGCTCCCGCGTTTTAGACAAGCAAGAGTACGTGCTGCCTCATCTGAGGGGGAACACCTCGATGACTCACGATATCGGTTCCCCGGCCGATGGTGAACGTCATTCCATGGCCCACTAATCCGCAATCGGTGTGCAAGACCACATACGCTGCGGAGTAGTCGCAGTCTGTGTTCCTGTATGGCACGATGGCGCCAAGATCTCAGTCGAGTCTGACGCCCACAGCTGGGGATCACTCACATTGCATCGGCTCCATCGCCCGTCAATGATGTCGGGAAGCGGACATCTAAGACGACACAAGTCTTCAAACGAGATTGGATAGACCTCGTGGATTGTCACTCACCGTGCACTTCAAAGTGGGTGAATTTTCCAGGCATTCGAGCTGGGTGATGCGGTAGCGCAGATGCTTGTAGAGTGGCGTAGTCGATTCGATGGGACTACGAGCCGGGTAGTTCCGTGATCACGGTGAGATTGTTGGCTTGTGGCTGAGATGCTCACCATGTGGAAGACTACGCGGCGGGGAGAGAGCGAGAGCTGGCGATTGCCGACTGTCTTGCATAGCCTGTGTTACAGTCAATCATTTGGGAGCTCGAACCTCGATCTCGTCCAATGTTGTGTTTCCGCAACTCGCAGCCTTGGTCGTGGATCTGTGATGCAGGGGGCATAGCCCAGCCGGGACCGGGGCCCGCTCGGTACCGTTCTACGCGCACGCAAGACAAGCATTCCATCGTCGAGCAACGACCAACTCAAGCCCGTGCATGCTGCTGGATCGTCACAATGAATCGTAGCACACGCTCAGGAAACGACACGACATGTGTAACCCTAGCAGCACGTTGGCCGCAGGGTGGACCAGATCACAGCCATCGATCAGTCACCTCAACGTCCCCCTTGACCAGGGTAACGCATTCACAACACCCTAGGTAATATCCCAGTCATGGGGAGAAGCAATGCGAGCATTGATGAACATGGAGGGGACAGGGTCGTTAATCGCATGGAAACAAGTGCAGCAAAGAAAACCACAAGAAGCAAGCCCAGCAACTATGAGCAGAGCACGAGCAAACGGTGCAAGACAAATCATCACGGACCGAGTCGAACGTCAGAGGAGGATAGAGTAGAGTATGAGAAACTGGCAAGAAGAGCTATCGCCATCCGAAATTCCAGTCTTGTTTTGATTCATCCCCCCCTAACAGTGACAGACCCGCATGCGCCAGTCAGCAGCCCTTGCTCGCAAACCCAACCCACACCTTCCTCACGTATGCTTAGTTCACGTCGTCCAGCTTTTCCTTGTCATCGGCCGCCGCGGCGGTCGCCTGGTCGCCCTCAACGTCAAAGTTCTCGACGAGATCGGGAACATCATCATCGTCCTCAGCACCACCAGCTGTTGACCTCTGTTGCCCTTGTTGGATCGCTTGGTAAGATTCCGCGAGCTTGCGCAGCGATGCGAGGGAATCAGGACCGAGCTGGTTTAGAATACCAGGCACGAGCTCTGTAAGCTCCTTGACATGTCCTGTACCATAAATCGCAAAAGTGTTGGCGGACACCGCGGCATGAACTGTTCAGAAAATAGCAACACAAGATTAATACGCTAGATCGTCGTCCGACGGAACACATGGTGAGGGAAAAAATATACACCGGCAATTCATACAGGGGGTTAATTGAAAATGGAATCGACAGAAGTACATGCCTTTTGGAGCGGTGAAATGTAGTACATTTCCGTCCTCTCTAAACATGTTTACCTCCTCTACTCCGGGGATAGGTTGTACGTTGAGTTTCTTGAGGGCAGCCTGTAGTTTTTTGTCGTCTTGCGCAGCAGAGGGCTTGGTTCTCCGGACGACTTTCCGGCGCATGGTACCCTTTCCACCTGGAACATGTTAGAGGCAATGAATTGGGGGAAAGACGCAGAAAGATGAAACAACGCTACACCGCGGGGATGGCTGACCGAAAATTGCTCACCAAGCCTGTTAGCCGCAGCCTGCGCCTGCAGTTTGGCCAATTTTGTTGGATCCATGAGGGGCGGTGGACAAGGATCAGATATGCCTGCGGAGGAAGGGGTGCAGTGGGGCAGATGCGTTTGGTGTACGATGAAAAGTTACAAACAAGGTTTGCACGCAAATACGAGTACACAAACGACGGGGACGGGCTTGCCCAGACGCGCGCTGATAAGATAACTTTGACTAACGTCGACCATGTCCTCTATTCAGTTTCACATCCGTCCGGCCACCGTCGACGACATGGTATGTGTTGATGGGAATAACAACATCCATCACTGACCAATTCACCAGGATGCCCTTTTAAAACTTGTCCGCGATCTTGTATGATATTCCTTCCCACACCGTACGATCAGCTCATCTCTTGTATAGGCAACATACGAGAAGGAGCCAGAGTCCGCCAAGGCCACCCATGAGCTGGTAGGCACCCCCGTCTGTCAGGGTCGGCATCCACCCACCCACCGTAGTTCAGAGAAAACATTTTTGAAAAGGGCTACGCACATGCCCTCCTCGCGTTCCAAGGCACTCCCGCGGAACCCGGTGTGCCACTGGGCATGGCCCTCTACTTTTTCAACTTTTCCACCTGGACAGGAAGACCAGGGTTGTATGTATGTCTGCGTGCAACCGTCTTGACCATGTTTGACACGGATACCCGGTGCAGCTTGAGGACCTGTTTGTCGTACCAGAGGCGAGGAACGTAGGTATAGGCAAAGCTCTATTTGCCGAACTCGGCAAGGTAGCACAGGACAAGGTAGCTTGCTTTTTACCTCCACTCCCTAGTGTGGGCCAACAGCCACTTTTTTTTTCTTTATTGTTTCCCTGACAGAACTGTGGGCGTCTCGATTGGTCCGTACTCACGGTGGGTGCGAGTGAGGTGACTGTGCGTGGTAATTTACTCAGGCGTTTGCAGTGGAACGAGCCTTCCATTGCATTTTATGAAAATGTTTTGTCGGCTAAGCGCATGGATGGCTGGATGGGCATGCGTCTGACAGACGAGGGCATCCGAAACCTAGCAAGGTTTGCGCTCATCGCCAACTGAACGACTAGCCTTATTTTGCGGAGTGTTGATGGCAGCACACATGGTAATTACATCCGCGTACTGTTCGATAGGCACATTTGATGTCGTGGCAATGCTGTTTTGCCACTAACAGATATATGCATGACTGTACAGCACCGGTCCTGAGGTAGGCCCATGGGGATATGTATTATATTCCGTCATAACTCGCACCACCTGCCTAGCATCAGACGAATGAGTCAGGAAGAGGACCACGTGGCATTTGCATTTGGAATGTGTCACTCACTTTGCGCAGTCTAGAAATAATGGGGTCCTCCTTCAGGTCGTCCCTTTCGCGAGCTGCCACCTCGATTGAGTAAACGCACAGTACTTGCTTGACATTTGCAGTGTGAACGGAAATCTAAAATGTGCAGAGACGGACGAGTGAGTTGATGGACTGTTTAGCATCACCACTAGGGTAGCACGGGTGTGTGATATGCGCGAGGGAAAAAAAAATGCGGGTAATGGCTATACGGACACGCGGCGTCGCACGTAAACGAGAGACAGACCTTTGCTTTGCGCATCACCTTGCAGCCAGATCCAATCCATACCACGAGGATGAACTTTTCGCGTTGAGACTCTTTGTCATTAGAGTAAGTGATACGAGCATAGCCATAGGAGGCCTTGGAGTCGTCGAGTGTGTCTCGGAGCTCAGAGAGGCCGCGTGTGCCGGTCTTTGTCACGACGAGTTTGTCTGAGCGATCGGACTGGGTGGAGGGTGTGGGGAAGGCGTGTCAGGTTCGAGCTGCAACAAAGGATCACCCTGACCTGACCTCATAATCCAAGAGTAACCAATTCGTGTCGGATTTGTCAGAACGCACGTCCAAGTAGGCTGGAGGATCAACGAGCACGATGCTGGTTCAAACGATGACTGACGCGTCGACGGAGAGCTGACCTTGGAGGATGTTTTCGTCGGACACGTCTGCCATGTGAAGCTCGCAGTTCAGCCAGGCTCGACGTGCGTGCGACGTACTACATGACGATCGGGAGATGCCGACAGTCGACGTCGCGGAGCGTCAACGACCCTTTGCACACAACGCATGTCTCTGCGAATCCAGCAGGTCCTCTCCGTCGTCGGACGTCGTCTCTATTCGCAGCGCGTCCCACCCCGCAACTGGCAATTAGCTGGACACGTTCCCCCCACCTCTCTCCTCTTTGACGACGACGTTCCGCCTCTCGATCTCAGCGAGGACAAACCGCCACCACGACCCAAGGGATGCCCCGTCGCAGTCCCAACCCCTGAGCAGTGGCGACGGCATCGTGAAAGCATCAAAGAGGCATTTCCGGGTGGTTGGAACCCCAGGCGTAAATTGTCGCGCGATGCCATGGACGGACTTCGTTCCCTGCACGCGTTCGACAAGGACACCTTTTCGTGCGCGGTACTCGCGGACAAGTTCAAGATCAGTCCAGAAGCTATTCGCCGGATATTACGGAGCAAGTGGGAGCCATCGAGAGAGAAGCGAGCCCAGTTAGCAGAGAGAGAAAGAAGGAGCAGAGAAGAATGGATCACGAAAAGGAGACAAGAGGAGAAGGACAGGGCAGCTCAGATCCTCTCCGAGGCTAGAGAGAGTGACAAGCTGCGATCGTGCCAAGGGTCAAGACGAATCAAGTCAACAGACAAGCTCCTCAAATGACGAGAGTCCGTTCGGACGTACAAAAGTGTATCGCGACGTACATCTGCGTTGCGCTGAATAGACGAGCAAAGACGCGTTGTCTCACATGTCATTATCGATGTACTTTGAGTCTGTCGCTATACCATGCCAGGTATGGCAGATCCTTTTAAGCAAATGGAGATTGGCATAGGATGGTTCGGTGGTACAGTGACAGGGGTGACAAAAGACAAATGTATGGTAAGGATGATGTGTATGTACCCAAGTGTGTGCGGTCCCAAGTTAGTTCGAAATTCCGGGTATAATGTTATTAGATATGATATAAAACCTTGCTGGATCCAGGCAACTATTAGCATATGCTGAAAGACGTGAGACATGTGCGAGGGTGGTTAAAGTCATCGCTTAAATGAGTACCAAGTCAATGTCCTGCTTGACTATTATAGTAATGGTTCGGCCTTGTCATAGGCAAGGTAATAGAGGTCTTTTTCGGGACGACAGAGAAGGATGTCGTTCCAGTTTGGTCGCGGTAGAGGGTCTGGTCGTACGCCCCACGCGTCCACGATAGAATATCGGAACCGCAAGAGCATCATGGCGGTGATGAGCTTGAGTTCCACCCTGGCTAAGCGTTGACCGAGGCACGTGGTCTTGCCTGTGAAAGTATAGGTGTCAACTTGCCCGCGAGCCACGTAATGATACGCCTGCAGAGCACACTCACCACCTCCCCATCCAACGTAGCCGAACGGCGTCTTCGCCTCCTTGCGGCTCGGGTCGAATTTCCACGGATCGGGGTACAGCTCCGGGTTGAGATGAACGTCCGAAAATGGATAAAGGATATATGCCCCTGATGGGATCGTTTTGGAATCGATGACCGTGTCAGGTCCGAGGTTCCGCCGCATTGCCGTGTGTGGCTGTGCAACCCGGAGCGTCTCGTGGATGAGCGCATCCAAAACGGGTGTCTCTCTTTCCCACGCTTCCAACGGTATGCACGCCAGCAGCGACGAGGGCGACTCGTTCGTCATCGCCTCGGGACAGTACGTCGACACAAGCCCCTCCATCTCCCGCAGAGCCTTGTCCTTCCACTCCTCGTTGTTGCCGAGAAAGGTGATCAGCCACGACGCCGTGGTGCCAGTCGCTCTCGCCCCCGCGACGAGCAGTCCCATGACAAACTAGACAAAGAGACATTGGGAGGACACCAAGACGACGACACGGACCACTCACCCCTACAATCACAAGCCGCTCATCCTGTGCATCCACGAGCATCTGGAGCGTGTCGTTTCGAGGTTGGCCACTTGCCATCCGAGCGTCAATGGCGCGTGAGACAATGTCATACACTCTCTTGGTCGCAAGCAACTTTTTAAGCATGCTCGGACCCGGCAGCCAGGGAAGAAGCACGGTCGCTGGTGTAGTTCCACTGTCTAGTACATCGTACAAGCTCTTGAGTTGCGCAACGAGCGCAGGATCGTCTGCAATTTCTTGACTAGCAATACTGCGTACAGTAGTCTGGAAAACGAGCTGTCGTCAATCAGAAAGAGTGCCATTAATTGCTGTGAACGCGACGTCGCTCAGGAACATACTTCATATATTTTCTCAAAGGGATCAAATGTTCCACTTGCGCCCCAGTTGTCCATAATGCGGTGACAATCTTGTAGAATCGGGACAATGACTAGTTCGGAAACATTAGTCAAACATTCAAACACAAGACTGCCTGGCATACGTTGTCTGAGGTGGTCGTCTTTCTGTGCTGAAACGAGGCGTTTGTGAATAAGTGCTATTCGACGGGTGTGAAGATCGGAGGTGACGCCCTTGACCATAGGGATCTGGTCATGGAACGTTACAACATATGCAGATAGACCAAGACAACACGTACTGCACCAGACAGAACCTTGAACCCTTCTGTCAGGTCAAATGCCCTGTTGGCAAAGAATGCCTTGCGTGCCGACTCCCCCGACACGACGATGACGGTCTCCTAAGGATGACGTTAGCAACCCACATTGTAGTCCGAGAGGCAGAGTACGAACGCGCAACATGTTAAACTGGAACAACTTTTCTCCCGTTTTGCGGAAGCCGTCGTTGAGAAAGTCGAAGCGTCGTCGAAAGAACGGAGCAATGGCAAGGAGATGAGAACCTGGTAAATAGACAGGGGTGTGGGGGGAGAGGTCGTCCTTGGACGAGCCATGACCGAGCACGAGGAGCGCAAAAAGAATGAAGAGAGCCAGGACCACTTGGGCCTTGAGGCTCGACATAAGAAAGGCGTCGGCAGCCGACTGTAGACCGACTGTGTACATGACTCAGGGAACGGGAGGACTTCTCGATAAGGGAGGAAGACGGGGAACAGGATACGATTGATTCCTCTTTTAAGTGTTTCCGATCCAGTACACGTTGGGTCCTGTGAATATCATGACATTAGAACAACACGCTTCATAGCTCAGGTGCCTACCACCACTGGCAGCAGGCGAAATCCAAGATCTTGGTGATCAACCGCGTCGGTGCCGCGGTTTTGGATTTTACGAGGCCATTAGAATGAAAGTCGCGTGCAATGGAAGGCGGCCGTCAGTATACAGCAAGTATTTGGGCGTTAATACAGCACCCGAGCCATCCTGTCCCATCTCAGTCACCGTCGCCTGTAAGTGGGTGCCGAAGACGGATAGGATTTTCCAGGTTCCAACCCTGAGCGCAGTATGGCCAAAGTACCTAAAGGCGAAGCTTTACGCCTCGAGGTATGGGTGCGGCGGCTCTTTACGCCCATTCATTCGTCATACAATAGATTCCCGTTGGAAGCCGATCTTGCCAGCACTAAGCCCGCGCATCTTCTCCAATTGGAGCGAACAATTTACCAGATGCTGCAACCTCATAAAGCTGTAAGTTGCGATCGCGGACGGTCCCGAATGTGGCCGGGAATTCCACACAGCCGAATTTCTAATGATAATCCACACTCATTTGTCGGAACGTCAGAAACACCCCGCCAACGTGTCTATTCTCTCCGTTTATCGCTGGAGTGTGTGCGCGGCACGGCCCATATCTCTGGGGCGTGCGGCACGGAGAATGAATCATGCGACGCCCCGCTGAGAGCATCCTCGATTGTATGCTGTCAACGCGCAGGACGGATGAACATGAACCCATCCGACGGGAGCAAAAAAAAAACTGGAGCGAGCTTGTCGGATGCAATTCCCTCGAGGACACAGTTGGCGCTGAGCGGGAATGAAATCAAAAAAAACGCATCAGGCACGCAAGTCACGGCGAACGAGGAAAACGCACTCAGTCAATGCATCACTATGTATATGTGCCTGAGGCGAGCAGCCAGCCAAAAGGCCACCTCGGAAAACACTTGGATCGTATCGTACCGCGGTCCGTAGCGAGCTGTGTGACATCGCTTACAGAAGGAAAGTGTCGTACCACGGTCCGTAGTGAGCTGCGTGACATCGCTCACAGAAGAAAATACACCCCGATCGGTTGGCTGAACACATTCGGGGCTTGGGGATACCCACAGACACTGGTGGATACAATAGCAAGGAGATGAGAGGCTGAGACAGTGGATTGCGGATGGAAGTGGCCCATGGTGACCAAAACGTGCCGACTGCATATGGTGCAAGGCGGGGCATTTGTCAGTCGGAGTGCTGAGGAACCGACGGCGTGCACCGACACCTCGCCGCCACGTGTGTCGTCCAACAAGTGGTATGTAGCGGGACGCAAAAGCACCACGTCCCGAAATTGTCGGTACACGAGCATATACTCGTGAGCGTCCACATGACGTGCACTTTGTACAGGCGGCATGACGACAACGTGAATGTGTCGTGACCGCGCGACGGCTGTCTGGGTGCGTGGCCATTCAATGGCGGTTGAACCAACGGACCAAAGCTTGCGCCAGTGCGTGTAAGCGAGTCAACGAGGCAGGGACGGAAGTCATTGTCACGTGGCCCGGAGTGGGTAAAATGGAGCAAGGCGAAAGGTGATGGTTGTACGGAGAAAAGAAGTTCAGGACAGGATCACCCGTTGTGGTGCGTGAGAAAGCAACATGGCACGTGATGACTTCTCACTTTGTTGCCATTGAGACCTTCCTGTTCCTGCTCGTTTTCCGGTGCCTGCGGGTAGCGTTGCACAGGTGATATGCATTCTACGCCATTTTTCACATGAGGTGCGAGCGCGACCTAGCGCTGCGTTTCACGATTGTACCGAGATGCACAGCACAAGTGTCGTTCGAGTTACATACAAATTTAAAAAGCCAAAAAACCGTATTAAGATATGAAAACCTTCTTCAGCGCAGTAAAGTCACAGACTTGACCGGATCGTGGACAAGTGACCTTGCCATTGTTCTGCGCGGCCATCTCCTCGAGTGCCTGACCGTCACGTCATTGTCAGCACTACATCATGTCAACCCGCAACGTCGTCGTACCTCGGTCGAGTAGACGTATCCGTTGGGGAACGCCATTGGCATGTTATCCTCGTCCATTATTTTGCCGCTTAAATAGCAAACGATAGTAGAATTGGCATGGTGACTGAACGGTGTTTCCTTGGCCAAAATACTGATATTGGGATCGCACACCGGACAGTCGACGTTGTGCGTCAGACCATAGCAAGCAGGTAGCTTTAGTGAAGCCAGTCCAGCGTAAAGTGCAAGATGCAAAAGGGGTTCCGTTGGTAGACTGTTCAGCGAATAAATAGCGAGGCGGAATGCTTGAATCAGAGACGTCCAACGAGACTCGTCGTACAGGCGCTACAACGTCATGAGGCTCAGCGAAATCGCCTCTATGTGCCACGAACCCTGTACTGCCCACAGGTCGTGGACGGCTGGACCGCCAGGAGTGCCATAGCTTGGGTAATCTGTTGCAAGTGGGTCTCCTGCCACGATACAAGGTACTTTTTCGCATACATGATCGCGTCCAACGTTTTGCGAGAACGCGCTAATTCAATGTATTCCTGTAGCCGGAGTTCGAACTCAAGAGTGCTCTGCAAAGTACCGGAAATGGCTATGTTAGGATAGGATGACACAGCCAAGGGTCTCACCCTAATTTTCCTCAACGCCGTTTTATTTTCGCTGCACCAAGCTATAGCTTCAGTGCAGCTGTGTCGAAGAAGTGCGCGTTCGACCCTGTGGATGTCCATGAAAAGATCAATATCCACAAGGGTCTATTGAGTATGGGCTTTCAACGTGGCCTCCAGCAGAACTGACCACAAGGTTAACGTACCTCAATACCCCTTTCTTGGGCTAGTTTCTTGGCTGTTTTTTCTCGGCCCGAGCGGAGTGTCCAGTCGACCAGCCATCGGTCTAACCGCGTGTCCGCCCAGCGCGAAAAATCGGCACAGTTCGTGGTTGGTAGAGCCTCAGCCAGTGCAAGATGTTGAAGCCGTTCATATGTGACATCCAGTGTGGGCCTGCCGTTGTTTTCCTGCAGGTCCGAAAGCTATGTAAAATACACATCGGATGAATCACTGTCCAGGCGCACAAAACATGAGGACTCGACCTTGCGTTTGAGATGCTCCACGCGCGCTATCATTCCATCAACTGTCTTGGCAGCATCCTGGGGGTTGACCTCATTTCCCTTTGCACGTTTCTGAAGCTCGTTCGACGTGGCCTGTACATTACCCAGCTCACGCTCGATATTCCTCTGAGACGCACGGAACACTTTGCGGTAATTCTCGTAGGGTACCTAAGATGTCTCGGTGAGAGGTGTTCACACCCCCAGGACAGTCTGACGTACGCGCGCAAACGGTTGTTCAAAGAGCATGATGCCATCGACATTCACCTTGTTTACGCTCATGACGACCAACTATACCGCCGAGCTTGTCGGTCAAAGATGATTTGCGTCTGCAGTGCCGCACTGGTCGACGATGGCCACTGGGCATACCAGCACTAGCACTGACGTCGACTGCTCACCACGTGACATGCTAACGTCGGCTATTGTTCACACCCGTCGGAACGCAGCGCGAAATGGTTTCTACCTCGAGATGATACACTAAAAACGGTAAAATCATCCGTTTCTACCCGCCTGACCTTCCCGTCTCCAAGCGTTCATCTCTCTTCCAAGCGCGACTATCAGAGGTACTGAAATAGAAGCAAATAACGGGGTGTAGACAGCATATTTGTGCTCGGCAGGGAAATACAGCATCGCCAGCATGCCGGGATTAAAAAAAGCATGCGAGGCCAGTGATAGTGCCTGGCTCGACCACCGCAATGGAATCGCGGCTGATCTCTTCACAGCTTGATAAGCCTGTAATAAGACGTCACCTCGTTAGGATAGTGTCACCCGCAAGCCAGATAGGATATCGACCTCTTCGAGAGCTGACAGCGCGTCGTGCACGTCCCCTCTGACCTTCTGATCGACAGGCATATCTTCAATCTGGTTCACGAGCCTGACGATGCTATAAAGGGTTTGCTGACAGTTCAGAATGTTCTCTGACGTCCGGTGTCGCAGGAGGGCATCCACCTGCCAGTCAGATAACGGTGGATCCCCTTCAGGCCACACATTATGGGGAAGGGAAGGGACACCCAATAGTGCGGATAATTGATCAGAGAATGCAGAAAAGACAGGTGCCAGATCCACCGCAGCCAAGCGCGTTATCATCTCATCCTCCATATGCCTATTGAGGATAAAGATACCACCCCATTGTGGCAGAAGAAATGCGCTCTGACTAGTGGGAGACCCTGAAATCACTCTAGTTACCCGTTTACTCAAATGCTGACGAACGTTTACCATACGCGTCAAGGATACGAAGCGGCTGCCGGGACGACGACGGTACAAATAACACAAAATGGAGCACGGGGTCATTCGAGACGCTGGAGGCTAAGTCACACGTCAAAGCTTTTTCTCAAATATCCAGATAATGGATAATTACACAACGACCATTCAGCGGAGTTGATGAATATGGTCAGGTCTTCAGGAGTGATACCGTAATAGGAAGTGTTGCCGGCAGTAAATTGCGTCGGTGCCAACGCCAGGGGCGCGTGGTATTGGACTTGGCTTTCGACGGTGATATTATGGAGCACGTTCAATTGGGAAAGAAGCGGAAGTATATGGTCTGCGCGTTTTTCGTTAACCCATCTAAACTCAGACGAATGGTGTCAACTTTCCTACAATCGCGGGTTGAATGTCCCAAGATTCGACGAGATGGTCAGACGCCACGTTTTCATTCAACAACGTAAAAGCGAGTCGGTAGCGGTCACTGTATCGAATAACGCGTTGCTCCTGTATCTGGGAGTTCTCAGGTGCAAGCAGGCCAGACAGAATACTAGTCAGCCGATGAACTAGAGAGTTGCCTCGTATGAGGCGCTAAGGATGGGTCAATCATAATCCGACTCACCTGATGCATCCTCCGGGCTTACGACCAACCGCCTGGGGTGTTGGACGGCGGTGTGTTCTTCGAGGACAACAGTGTATGTATTTGAAGCTGGACTCTGGTCCTCTATAGCATGCGTTACTAAGTGCATGTGCCCTCTCACTCGGCTTCTCGCACCTGCAGTCTCGCCAACACCCACATGGACGTCCAAGCTTCTCCCAGTAGGGGAAGCATGAAGAGTCTGAGCAAGACCTCTTCCGAGTTCTCTCGCCAAATGAGGAGCACTTCCTTCAAAGCTCGTTGCGTCAAGCTGCACATTCACAGAGAAGACGAGTCTCCTGTCGAGCTGCGCCCTTACACGGGCCGTGGGCAGTGCGATACGTTCGATACTTGTAAGCCTCCACCAAAACGGAAGAGCGAGGACGATAATTATCCAGTAAGAACATAGGATAGACCTTCGTATCTTGGCGGATTCGAGAGGGAGGTTCTGAGGCTCCTTGAGACCATGGCTCGGGTTGGAAGGGACGGAGTCCATACCAGGTTCACGTCTTGGACGCGTTCAGACCAGTGGCCAGCGGAGTTTCAAACGTTCTCTCCCTCCCCACTTGTCTGCCGAGTCCACGCACTGTTCAAAGAACGACCGGGAGGACTCCAGTTTCGACGCTGTTTGAGTTGTCTCGACCTGCAATCCTATGCTCCGTGTCGCAATATAATTTCAGCGCTGATTCGTACTTCAAGATCCCTAGCCTTCAATTCCCGTTCCAAAGACTCTTGGCAGTCCATCAGATATTTGCAAAGCTGTCTTGACCATGTCCTCTATCAGCTATGGACACTTGTCTCCAACTGGAACATCGTTGCCTCACGATTTCCGGCGACCTCCAGCTGGTTTGCCGTCATACGATGTCAGTTAGATCGAATCCCTTGTTCCATCGGTTCCTCAAAGCTTTTGCATAGCATTTCACCCGTCGTAGGTCTCCTTCCCCAGGTCCATTTACAAGACGGCCCGCCTACGATAGCTACAAACCCCGAAATGGTGCATACTATGATGATCATCCCAATAGTTATAGGCCCAATGTTTACAGGCCCCAGCGGTACTATAGTCGCAGTCCGTCTCCTCCTCGCTACGACCGCACAAGACCACAAGAATCTCGTCAGTGGGAACACACCTCTCGATGGCAGTCTAAGCGACTTTCTGCGAGCCCGCCACCGTGGGACAAAAATCGTCGCGATACCCTAGCTGAGAGGATGTTTGAACCTCAAGAGGTTTGGAAACAATCACACTTTGACAGACCTGTTCGGTATGTATTGTATGTTGTATCATCAGAGGTAAGACTGCCATAACACTCAGCGCTTCATAGATTAGATTCTGCTCCTGATCGGTATGGAGACCGTCGTCAGCAATCGTCGCGAGACCTCTCTCCGCAAAGGCCTACTATTCGCTCAGACTTCATGCCACATTATGACAGCTACCGCCCTTCCCCCACTTTCCATGCTGTGCGCGATCTTGGATCCTTTTCGCGGACCGCCGACACATACCGACCTCAGTACCTGGACGATGCTTGGCAATCATCTTATGCAAGTGATAGTGCAAGTCACCAGCGAAGATCTACCTTCAATGATCGTACGGATGAGCGCCAAGAAAGCTCGATTTTAAGTACCCCTCCTCGTTTACCCGCATCGCCTCCAAAACTACAGCATCGTTCTCCACCACCTCGACCACTCGTCGAAATATTCCAGAGCAGTCCAAGACATTTTTCTATCGCCGATAGTGGTCATCGATCCCTTTCCTCAGTATCGCTCTCTAGGGGAAGTTCCATTTTTCAGGAGGGCCCCGATACAAAGTCCGAATCTCGATCATCATCTCGCTCGCCCAGGCATTCCAAGTCCGGTATCTCCGAACTGGATGAAGAGTCTGCTTTTCCCCAGTCGTCGATCCGACCAGTGCAAGAGAAGGCACCTTCGCGCTCCACGAACGAGGTGCCGTTATCAGGTGATTCCAGCAATGCTCCGTTAGAACGTTCCAGTAGCCTGGGAACGGTCGTGCATGTCTCGGCCGATAAGCAGTCTAGCCACGAGGCCATCTTTATGAGTGGCAATCGTGTAGCTAACCAAGAGGCCCTGGACCGTAACGCTCGGCCACTCTTAGTCTCTAAATCAATATCCTCCAACGACGCAATGCCTCATGAAGGTGCGTGTACTGTAAGAGTTACGAAGGCAATGATCTTGACCATGTGTCGCAGAACCCCCTCATGGAGTGGCCACCTCACACGTGGAAGCAGGCTCCACGACTTTTGATCCTCTCTATCCCTCCCCTGCTGAATCCATGCCGTCACCAGAAGTGAATCGTTCTATGGTCACAGGGTTGTCTGCGAGTGCAGAGTGTGCCATTCTTGATGTCTCTACTACAGTTTCTTTTGGAGCCACCGAATGCCGAGAACCTCCCCCATCTTCGACAGTATTTCCCTCACCTATCGTACAAATACCAGAAAAGGGGACCGACGTCACATCAAGTACTATGGAACCCGGGTCGGACATTGGCTACATGAAGGTGATTACGACTCCTGAGCCAGTCGCCAGTTCCTTGAGGATTGTAGTCAGCGATCACAGCTCCGTCTCAGCTCCTCCAACGCATTCCGTTCTTTGTCAACCTGCCGACCTCAAGTCAACCAGAGAACGTGTTCGACTCGTTCTAGTCACGCGTCTCCTCTGTGATCGCCAATCGCGTGTCGAACGAGTGTACCCCGTGCTCCGAGCTAACCAAGTAGTTTCGAACCTGACCTTCCCATCTCTTGGAAACCAGAATCATCGATCAAAAGAACTGACCGCTGTGAATTCCTCTGGCAGATTGGCTGCACACGAGGCGATTCGATCGTCTCTGGTTGATCGCTTTGTAGAACGCCAGTCTGAAATCGTGGAAAAGTCTCTCAGATTGAAAGCCGAATATATGGCGTTGCATGAACGGTGGCTAGAACATTGTGCGCGGCTTGATGAAGCCCAGAAGACTGGAAGTGGAATCCCGGAGGAGTCCGCAGTTCCGTCGAGCGGCAGGACAACCCGGCGTTCTACTGCAATCATGGGAGATGCTGTCCGTTCGGACCTGGAGATGGAACAGATCATTGCCAGCTTAGGTGTGGAAGAACTCACCGATCCCAGCTATCTTGCGATCAAGAACGTGGCTAAGATTCCGGACATGATCTCTGTCGCTGATGGTTCTGTGCCCTACCTATTTGATGACACAAACAACATCGTGGATGATCCTTCAGAATTTTATAGCGCCTCTTCTGGTCAAGATTATTGGACTGAAGATGAGCGTAACACCTTCCTCAACGAGTTCGCTGCGCACCCGAAGCAGTTTGGTCTCATCGCCCAACGGCTGCCGAATAAGACGGCAGCTCAATGTGTCACATATTACTACCTCCACAAGAAGCAGGGTGTCGACTTCAGGAAAGCTGTCATGCAATATGGCACCAGTAGACGTCGCAAAAACGGTAGAGCCAGCAAGCAACGAGGGAATGCGCTTTTGACGGACATACGTCGTCATGATGACGAGGTTTCACGCATATCGCCGGCACCCCTGAACGAACTTGCACTTTCAACCGGGAATAAACGTAAACGAACGGTCGATCGCAGTAACGGCGAATGGAGAAGATCCAGCACGTCCAGACGGACCGCCATTCAATCCGAGGTGACGTCTTCTGGAACTACCCCTGACCCTGACGTGGAACAACCAAAAAGGAGACGCAGGACCGCAGTCTCCACGCGAGCAATGACGGTTGTCACCGCTGGAGAGGTGGTTAACGATGGCGTTGTCGAGTGCCCGATCTCGGCATGAGGCAGGGGACTGCATGGACAGTAATTTGACGTAGACATGTGTATTGATATGTACTCCGTGTGTTCTATCGCCTGCCTTCGACCATAATAATGTGATACCCAAAGTTGGTCCTGACAAGTGAAGACATGATGGGCTTGTCCACCGTCGACGGCGTCAATGCAAACGCAGCATCCTGGAATGCGCCCTGGGATGATTAATTTCATCTAACCCACCATCCACGCTAGAAGTACTAGCGACCTACAACCATCGAACCTCGGGCCATCCAACCAAGGCTCCCCCCAGCTGTGAACCTGAGTCAGTGAGAATAACAACCAACTTGGACAAATCTGGTGGTCACCTTTGGCCTTGTCCTCGGAATACTCTTGGGCAACCTTGTCGAACCGTTGTCCGCCCTGAGCACGGTTAACACGGCGCAAGATCGGACAGAATACGACCGTTACACCTGTATCTTCTCCAGGGACTCCAAGGCCTTTGATTGCTTCTCACATAGTATATGGCGGACGTTTATCGCGGTAGCGGGTTTCAGCTGCTCCATTTGACCTGAGATTGGTGACTCGACAGACAGTACAGAATGTTGGAAGTGCATACTTTGCTATCAGATTGCTCAGTGGCACTGGCACTACCTTTTTTTCCGCTGCTCTTCTTCTCGTTGGGTGATGTCTTATTCTTCCCCATCCTGGGCGTGGAGCTATCCAACAAGGAGACGTTGCGGCTGTGTTATGGTGGTCTATTGGTCACGTGTCAAGTTACACTGTATCTCCAAAAACCATCAGATTATCAGCCAGTACTCAATCTATGGCGGACAAAATCACTCGCATCGCCATCGTCGATTCCAATCGCTGCAAGCCAAAACGTTGTGCTCAGGAATGTAAAAAAGTGAGCAGATCAGTGATCTCCCGTCGTCTGCAAGCTGACTCGTTCCTTGTTTAGTCATGTCCTGTTGTAAAAATGGGTGAGTGTTCCGTCTGATTGCGCTGAGTTGCCACTGTCCATAACCATTTTTTTCTCAGGAAAACTTTGTATCGAAGTGAAGCCATCAGATAAAATCGCATTCATATCCGAGTTCTTGTGTATTGGTTGTGGTATATGTGTAAAGAAGTAAGTCCATATCGGTGTCTGTTCTTGTTGGTTCAAACGTATTTGTGTAAGATGTCCCTTTGAAGCTATTGCCATCATCAACCTTCCTACCAACCTCGAGTCTGAGGTCACTCACCGATACACTGCCAACGCTTTTAAGCTTCATCGGCTTCCCACTCCCCGACCAGGGCAGGTTCTCGGCCTCGTCGGAACGAATGGTATCGGAAAGAGCACGGCGCTCAAAATTCTTGCTGGAAAACTCAAGCCCAACTTGGGCAGATATGACGTGCGCGAAATCTGTTCCTACCTTCTCAACCGTACCATTCAGATATTGTCTGTGCAGGACCCGCCTGATTGGCAAGAGATTCTAAAATACTTCCGCGGATCTGAACTTCAGAATTACTTTACCAAAGTCTTGGAGGATAACCTCAAGGCCCTCATTAAACCACAATACGTCGATCACATACCACGCGCGATCAAAGGGAACATGACTGTAGACCAAATGCTGAATTCAAAGCTAGAACTCGACAACAAGCAAAAAATGTGCGATGAACTTGAATTAAACCACGTTCTCGGGCGCGAGGTATCTCAGTTGTCAGGTGGAGAGCTTCAGAGATTCGCGATTGCAATGTCTTGTATTCAGAAGGCGGACGTGTATGCTTATTCCATAATTTCCCTTCATTTTTCGTTCTGATATCATCTAGGTATATGTTTGACGAACCGTCGAGTTATTTGGATATCAAACAACGTTTGAAAGCCGCAGAAGTTATCCGCTCACTGCTCAATCCAAGCTGCTACGTTATAGCCGTCGAGCACGATCTTTCAGTCTTGGATTACTTGTCTGACTTTGTCTGCTGTCTGTACGGGAAACCATCCATGTATGGGGTTGTCACCATGCCTTATTCTGTTCGTGAAGGTGAGTAATTCATAGAATTTTTTCTACTATCAGCCGACTATCTCGGAACTAGGCATCAACATCTTCCTCGATGGATTTATTCCCACTGAGAATCTGCGTTTTCGCGAAGAATCGTTGTCTTTTAAAATGATGGAAACTGCAGAGGAGCTAATAGTTGACAAAACACGTCACTATAATTACCCCGCGATGACCAAGACACTGGGCGACTTCAAGTTGACCGTTGAAGCGGGCAGTTTCACTGACTCCGAGATTGTTGTCATGCTTGGAGAGAATGGGACCGGAAAGACCACGTTCGTTCGGCTGTTAGCTGGTGTGATAACTCCGGATATTGAAACGGACAAGATGGAGCTCGCAGTCTCGCTGAAACCGCAAACGATATCTCCGAAGTTCCCCGGGACTGTTCGCATGCTTTTGCTCAAACAGATCAAGCAGGCCTTTATGCATCCCCAGTTTCAGAGCGATGTGCTAAAGCCAATGAACTTGGAAAACATTATGGATCAGGAAGTAAAAACCTTGTCTGGAGGAGAGCTGCAACGTGTTGCGATCGTCCTTGCCTTGGGTGACTTGTATTTTATATACCTCCGAACTCACCGTGGCTGATATAAAGTCAGGGAAGCCCAATGTATCTGTTTATTTACTTGATGAACCAAGCAGGTCAGTCACCCTATTTCCGGGAGATTTTTACCAACGCAACTCGCTTCAGTTTCCTGGACTCTGAGCAACGTATCATTGCCAGCAAGGTCATTAAACGGTGTGCTGCTATGTTACAAAGTCGAGCTTTGTTGTCTTATCCGCTTTCAGCTTTATTCTCCATGCCAAAAAGACTGCGTTCGTCATTGAACACGACTTCATAATGGCAACCTATCTCGCTGACCGTGTTATCGTCTTTGAGGGTCAGCCTGCTATTTCAGCGACAGCAACACCGTAAGTATATTATATGGCGACTACATTCGATTATACTTGATGCTGTTACAGACCACAATCCCTTCTTTCGGGAATGAATCGTTTCTTGGCCTCTCTGGAGATTACATTTCGACGTGATCCTACCAACTTCAGGCCTCGTGTGAACAAGTTAAACAGTATCAAGGACCGTGAACAAAAGGGTATGCCCTTCATAACTCTTTTCCCGATGATCTATACATGACATTTATAGCTTCTGGTAATTATTTCTTCCTTGAGGAGTAAACGCGGAGTAGTTCGACACAAAGAGTAATACTCATCAAAATTCGACGGGAAGGGAGGTCTAGTCATACCTTATGCCACGCTCTCGGAACATTGACAGATGACGGTTCGTGGCATAGATCAAGAGCCTATGACACTATATGTCTTACTGCATTCATCACTTGAGTGGATCAAAACTCTTCGTTTGAGGATAATTCCTGAGGGCCGGATGGCATGATATGGCTCCTGTGTTCTTTTATAGAGGTTTGAATGCACAGAGCCCCATCGGACCTCGTATCTCTTCCACTGCATGAGATAAACACTGTTAGAGTTCATGTGAATCAAAGTTCTGACGGGAGTCCACCTACATCCATTCGATATCGTTTCCCGAGGTTTTCGTTCAACCCTTTCCTTCAGTTCGCTCGTTGCGTTTATCACGCCTTAATTATCGCCATTTGTCAAGGGTTGCCACGCACTTCACAAATTCTCAATCTAATGTCGTCGCGTGGCTATTTGCCAAAGAAGCAGCACTGGGGCAATTTGGTGGTACGGATGTCTCTTGGTCACTAGGAATATCTTACATCCCACCTGTGATTCAGTCTTTCTAGCTTCGATGACAATGTATCATTTTTATCTTCTTGTCTCAACGCCCGCTGCGTACGTAGTAGCGCATCACGGCCGCGACCCTAGCTCAGATGTGCTTACCATGTTCAAGGTCTCTACCACTCTCATAATTTCCAACTGGTAATATCCTACCACATGCACAATCCAGTTGCAAGTACTTACAGCGCTAGGTCAGTGGCCGTGATGCTAAACATGGTTCTTACTGCTCTTCAGGTAACCAGGTAGGGCCCTCAATCTCATCGCTCGTTTGTGTCGGCTACATGTAGGGTGTGGTTATTGAGAATCTAACAGGTGGGTTTTAATAGTATAATTGTTTGAACCAGTTCTGCTGACCCGAAACCCCCACTCGAGTTGTTGTAAACGTGGAATACGGGCCTCTTGGATGTTACCCAGTACGGTGCCCCCGACTCTGCCGCAACAGTCACACCGAAGGTGCTACATACGCTTTCTGTCGCTACGAGTGTTCAACATGTACGATCCGACCTTTTCCAGATAAAAATGCTCACCTGCCAACAACCCAAGGTGACCTATGTCAAAGCCGTCATATAAACCCACCGGCGTGACAACATGAAAATTCGAGCCAAGTGCTTTTTCGCGCTCAGACGCACTCTTTCCTCGGCAACGTCTGCGTTCCACGGAGGAAGATGTAGCATGCAAACATAAGTCGACGAATGTCAAGGAATACTCGACCATAGTCTCCGTGATTAAGTACCATTGTGGTGCAATCCTGGTGGTGGTCGTTTCTGCTAGATCTCTTCTCCGACATGCCGCTTCTAAGGCTAATTTGGACTCGGAGTACATGGTGACAAGCAAATAAGCATAAGTCATGTCTCTCGTTCCAATCATAATTCAATTAGCCCTTCACGATTTGTAGGTGTATATGTCACAGTATAGATCACAAAAAAGAACTTATGCGTTCAACCCGTATGCTATACGTACATTATAACGGAGATTTAACCGACTACGTGCACACCGTTGATACTACAGTAAGTACCGTAGCACGTGCCAGTGGGCAGGTCCTTCTGTCAGACTCAGAAAGACGGTGGACATGTGTGCACTGTATCAGACAAGTCTATGTATGACCTGATGATTGCGGTCATAGAATAATATGTACTACAGTGTTTCTACAACGACGATTAGCACGAGACTCGCATAGAAGGGGAGGCAATACATGGCCGCTCAGGGCTCTGATGATGATGTACGGATGTGTCTGTGTCGTGGTGTGGTGTAATACCTTCGGGTTAGTCATTTGGTATAAACAGCTTTTCCTCTGGCTGGTCGCTGCGAGAGGCTTTCCAAGCAGCATAGTACAAGGGTAGTCCATCCGTCAACCCTGGTTTCTTTGGCTGCCATCCCAACAAGGACTTGGCAAGGTATGGGCGAATAAGAACTGTGGCGGCCAAACCCTCCTCAAACGCTGTGAACCGGCGATCAAACCATAAGTTAGTATCGAGTCAACCCTACAAGACAGACACAACACAACGCACAGTTCGCCGGTTCGATCCATCTATGTGGTTCCTCGGCGCCCGAAACTTGAACAAGCCTTTGCAGAAAGTCATCGGCGAGCTCTGTAGTATCATTACTAGCGTCAATCGCGAGTCCGCCGAGGACGGGCGCTCTCTCGGCCACTCGGACGTACAGATCTGCGAGGTCATCGGCGTGAATGAGCGACAGCCGTTTCCCGGGTCTGCCATACCACGCAACCTGGCGTCTCGTCTCGGCTGTCTCAAACACTGGATCTAACAAGGAGGCACCCTTGCCATACAGCAACGAAGGCCGGATCACAATTCCGTTCACGCGGTCGTCCTTAAGCACCGTTTGTTCGACACTAGGACGCCACGCGACAATGGGAATAGGATTCGAGAGTGGAGTCGTGTCCGAGAAGAACTCGTCAGGGCTCGAACCGTGCACCCAGGAGCCGGAGGTGTAGATAAAAGAGACTTTAGGTGAACCTATTGGACGAGTGGATTGGGCGGCGGCGGCGATAGCGTCGAGGAGCGTCAATGGGATGGTGCGCATATCGGCAGTGCCTCCCAGGGCTTCGATGACGACGTCGATGGTAGAAATCAGGCGTGCCCACACTTGTGTGTCTGTGGGTTCACCGATGACGGGGAAGACTGTAAGGAGCATAAATCGGTCACTTTCAAGTCCTGGCATGGATAAGGGAGTGGGGAAGTGAGAACATACTCTCATCGGCAGCCAGCCGCCTCCCCCTTGTTTCAGAACGGGTGACGCCGTACACAGTATGTCCTGCTCTGCTGAGTGCCTGAGCGGCGGGGAAACCAATGGTACCAGAAGCTCTGATGATGCATTAGTTTTGATCGCTACTCGTCGCAACCTCTGCTCACCCAAAAACGAGTACCTTCATCCTCTTCGGTACATCAACACAGAGAAGGAGTTATGAAAGCGCTAGAACAGACGCATCTCCAGGTTATATATCACTGTCGTATGATTTTGGTGAACCATAAATAGTGGCTGTTCGTACAGCATTTCATAATCTTCATGGCATTCTTCGCATTAGGTCACTGTATTATTACGATAGATAACGCGATCTCTTTATTCTTCGCAGTGCTCCACCACATCTGGTGACGACCACTGGGCTTACATTCAGTTAGCTCATACAACGGCGATAGAATCGACAAACTGGTATACATCAGGGGCTATATTAGCGGTAGGATTAGAAATGATGAGTGGCGCACATATGCTAGAAGTTCCGACCAAGGGTGTTCGTGGATGCCGTTTGCTATGACTGACATACGCGGGTCCAAAGTGGAGAAGACTCAAGGAGTTATAGTAGGTAGGCGATACAATGAATGTTGTCATCCATGTAAAGACATTGGTACGTCCTGAGTGGAGAAAATAGAAGTTTGGTCAGTCTTAATGTTGAGCCTTGTCTAAATTTCAAACCAAGCCGCCGACTAGACCATCGACCGAACCTGTGCTAGCAAACGAAAAAATTTGGGCGGCCAACAAACTGATTTCCCCTCTCCCCAAAAAAAACTTCCTCGAGACAGCCCCACTGTTCAAGCTTCTTCATCCTAGCTGATTGCGCCGCTTGTTCAAACCAGGCTGGAGGTCGAGAAGAAAGTCGTCTGGAGCGCGTACACATCTTGCTTGTCAGGTAACATGCTGTTGAATTTCAAGTCCGGAGGGGTATCCAAGTAGCATTGTGAATCGAAGTCCATCACAAGCGCAATCCGTCTGACTTGCCAGGTGGAGAGCAGAAAGGATGGGCTGAATGGGTTCACCGTGTCAGTCACATTGCATGGGGTTGCCATAGGAGCGTGCCCGTATCTCGAAAATACAGCCTGCAGCAGCTCAAGTGCCGGGAGATAAGTCTTGTTTATCTCTTTCAGCCAGGCTGTACATTATTTAGAGCGTGTCTTGCACAGCCAGATCGAACAAGGGTCTCTTATCATCCCTAAGGACTTGAAAGTAAAATATTCAAAGTAAGATGCAACTGGCTTCAGGTTGCAAAAGCGCGCAGACGATACGTCAGACAACGCATTCAACGTGAAATCATATGGAACTTTACACACCTCTTTCCTTGGCCACCTATTCATCACGTAGAATGTGACCGTGCTTTGTTTACTCCATTCCTTCCAGCAGCTGATCTTTGGCAAGGTTATCCAACAGAATTGGACATCCGCAAGTGGTACGAGATGCGTGAAGATCTCAGGGGCCCTCGGGCATGCCAGTATGGAGCCTATAGACATCCAATCCTAGATCCATAGGTCGCATAATAACAAGATATACACGGTAGGAAGGAGGATTTCAGCCATCAGTCCCCGAAAGGCAACTTAGGAGCATAAAAATAGAACAGCCAATGCAACTTGTGGTTTGTCCTCTCTAGAAGGACTCATCGCGGCCTACCTAATGGAAATCATAGTCGACCTCCAGCGACGTTCAGCAAGGGACACATATTACCCATACGCTTCCGAGTTCTTCTCGGGGAAGTCAGCGACTACTTGTTTGAAATACTTACCCCTTGCCTAGGCATCAAGAAATTGATAGTGACTATCATAGATTCAAGTTGCAAGATATCAGGAATGGCGAGAACAGGATTCGCGATCGTTCAAATATCGGCCTACTTCTCTTACGGTTCAAGCAACGACCACGGGCTACATTGAGTAGCATCACAACACAATTACCTCTTATGTTTCTACTTAAACACAAACCAAGAATCAAAACGGTTCAGGAATCATTCTTTCAGCGATACTAAACACCACGAGAAATATATATTTGCACTCACGGTTACACCAAAACCTGCCTCCAAATTCCTATGACAAACCGCCAAACCAGAGAAACAGTGTTACATCGATGCTGGCAGAGGTATCATGATTACAATTTTCGTGGCAGAATAATAAGAATCACATCAAGAAAAGCTTACTTACCAAGTACGACACCAGTCTGAGCAACCGTGCGCTTCGACCTATGGATGTGTAAGTCACCATAGGTGTGATTCGAAGCCCGGCGGAGGACCTGAGTGGAATGCGTGTCGTTGTCACTAGAAATTGTACGAACTATGTGAACACATACCGTGGTACTATGGACCAAGAGGGCTTTTAACGACGGTATCGTCAAGAGGTTGAAGCTCAAACCTCCGCCGTATACGGCACACCGTGTGCTTTCAAAATATGTACATAAAGCAGCCAAACAAACGGGCGACGCATCAATGAGCGAGGCGCGTTAGATTCAAATCGTCGCCACCACACCCAACTTGTCGTCGATGAACGAGCATCAGTCCCCCAGAGTCAATGCTGCCCGTCTTCCAAATTTCGTCGGGCGTACAGTGAGGTTGCCGTGCAAGGTGTTGAATGTATGTCGTATATTGTTTTCCAGACGTCGAATCCCTCTAGACCGGACGTAAGCGACACATAGACCGCGTTGTCGTCGAGGCATCTGATGGGGGACAGGTCGAGATACTGTTGCAGGAGGTACGCCTGGCTCTGCATCTGCTAAGCCAGCTCACATCCTGGAATCGCCCAGAACGATCAGTTGGTGGGGACGTTTGTCGAGATCATAGGCAAGGTAGCTAGTGAGTCGAGCATCAAGTTCCTGCTAGGTCTCAACTTGGACTCGGAGAAGGAACTTGGTAAGCTGGACTACCCTTGCGTCTTGTCGCGTCTTTAACCAGACACTAGACATGAAGCTGGTCAATGATGTCATCGAGCTGACATTCGACCCAAGGTTCAAGAAAATGTTCCCCTCCTGATCACGCTGCATACCTCGAATTCGACATTGACGCTAACCACCACCATCATTCTGTATCTCCATCAGAAGCCACATTTCATTTCGCTGTGGAAGTGCAATTGCTGTGTGAGATCACGTTTAAGAGGTTGAATTGGAATAATAGCTAGTATTCTAATCGCCCTTCCTGTGTGTATGTGGAAGGCTAGATTAAAGGCCCTTACGCAAGGCTCACAATCACCACATAAGCTGGAGCTCATGCAGCGGAAATATATAAGCTCCTCAACATGGATGTAGACTCGTATGCTAGCCGAAACTCAGTGTCGCAAATACCCCAGACTTTATGTAGATGGGCCAGCACCCGCCTTCATCATTTTCTTGTCGTGTCCCCTCTTCCGATGGCTAGATTTGTGCTTCTCCTTAAATGCACGTTCGCGCACGACTTCGTCGTTCTTTTCCCTCGGTCCGCCTCCTCTGCCCACACCTCGTCCTTGTCCTCGCCCTCTACTTCTACCCCTACCTGCGCCCCTTCCTCTTTCTCCGACGGGTTGTCCACCGCCGAGTCGCTCTTCCGAACTTCCAGGAATCGGTATACCCATCGCTCTATTCCCGGAGAATTCATGCTTCTGTAATATTCGTTCTTTCTTGTTCTGTAATAGTGAACATCCATGTGAACAGAGATTGCATACATGTAGAGTTACTCACATTTCTCTCCAACATTATTCTCCATCCTTCAATCTGTTCGTCTGTCCAACCTGGTAAAGAAACTTTAGTAATTCCAAGGACACCTATGACCATATAACCGTTACCTGTCTGTTGCTTGAGATCGGCACGCGCCTTGCTTCTTCGTGTCTGACTATCTCGGTCAAACAACTTGGGATCACGGATATAAGCCAGCTCTAATATCGTCTCCGGCCGAGATGGGTCAACAGCTCGTTCTTCGTTTACCTCTTCGTCCCCACTGTCCTCCCCATCACCCAGTACCTTCACGGCACCTGCACCAGTATCATCAAGGTCATCGTCTAGATCAACCACGTCCAGCGCTGTCGGCCTTCTACTTTCTTCGTCAGAATCCTCTGACATTGTCTCGGCAAATCGAATGATCTCTGCTTTCATCCGTTCGGTTTCAACGCTGTTCCTAGTAAACAACGCCTCATCTTGTCTATGTGGAGGAAATAAATGTCCAATACGATGCCACGAAATGTCCCAATATCGTACGTTTTCTTTCCGACATGGATCCGACTGAGATCCATGATTTCTTCATCGAACACATTCCTTCTCTCTACGGGAGCTTCCGTTACGGGAATGATAACTGAGGTGTCCTTGACAAGGTTGTCTTCAAGTATATTTTGGTCAGGAGCTTTTCCATCCAAGAGAGCTTCGATCACTCTTTCTGCATTCCCACGGAAAGGGAAGGAGGGATGTGTCAAAAGTTTGTGAATGTACTCGGGTGAGTAATCGGGGAATACATCTAGCACTTGCATCGCTTGGGACTCGAGCTCGGCGTCGTGGGGTGGAGCGGGTTCGGGAGCTGTCGCCCTTTGTTTCCCCTTGTCATTGAATATGGGCTGTGAGGTCACGGTTGGTTTGCTAGAGGCACTTGGACCGATACCGGATGGACAGAGAATAAGCTTGAGTGCACCGGGATCTCTGACGTCTCCACTCGACAGCTCAACGTCAAGAGAATGTAGGAAAGATTCCAGGAGTTCTATCCGCGCATCATCTCCTAACGCATCACGTAACGTAGAAAACAATGACCGACTTAATCCATATGCGTATTGATAGTCTGCAACGAGCGTTCGATTGAGGAATGGAACAGTATCTGCAGATTCCATAGCTGCAGACTGTGGTGTGATTTCAAGCAATGTGAACACGATTCCAAGGGTCCTGTCTGCCTCTACTGTGAGTTGCGTCCGAGATGCTGTTGAAACATCCTGTATCATCAATGTGATGATGAGATGGAAGGCGTCGATAATGTCCACTTTGGTGTCAAGCCATATTTTCTCCCAGTGATCGGGTTTGCGATGGGCGACAGCTGTTTGAATGCCACCATATGAACGGGAAGCGTCGGCGAGGCCGTCGTCATACGCACGCGCTAGTGCGATAATGAACTCCTTGCTATGCGCAAATGGACGGACGAGGGTTGGTGGACTTGGGCGGAGAAGGCTCGTCAAGCAACGAGTCGTTCTTCGGAGACCATATAACCCCGAAGACCGGGATAGGGATAACAAGGATGTGAACGCAGGGACAACTTCTAAGGCAAAGGTGGCAGGTAGGTTGGGTATCCCGTGGAAGGCTGCAGACAAGACCGCCCGCAATCGAGTGATCTTGAGTGGAAAGGCAACACAGAGATCGAGTAATGTCCTGGGGTCCAGCCCTGGAGTAGAGGATGCGACTTTCTCTGCGAGAAGTAGGACACGTTGAAGCAGGCGGTGGTCGTGTTTCGTGGGCACAGTGTCCTCCCATATGAGAGTTTCGAGGACCTGTCGTGCCGCATTGCTAGCGTAGCTGGAGATAAAGGCACGAGTGGAAGGTGTATCCCGCTTTGCTAGCGGGAGTCCAATGACTTTTGCGAGTGCAGCCGAGAGATTGTTATGAAAATTGGCTAGTTGCGATGCTGAGAAACCCTTTCTCGCATGGGTGGAAGGGTAGATTGGAAGTTGTGCAAAGGTACCCATGACTCCGCAGGGTGAAGTGTTTGAAAGGCAGTAAGGTTCTCGAGACGAAGACAACGCAATCCAAGTAACCTCAAACCAGTGAAAAGATAGACCACCCACAGGGTAGCGTTGAAGGTATTACTTGAGGAAATGTCCGACTCGCAGGTTCTGGAGCATCAGACACGAAGGACGATTTGGGTCGATTCGTGGAGTCACCCAACTTACTCTTACCGGTTTGAGGGTGACGGTACTCAAGATACAGAGTGCAACACTATTCACGATGCTCATCACCAAAACTCATTACGATGTGCCCAGCAAACTTGACAGTGGGAGGCCAATCCGGGTCTTTGTGATCGCTCCCATCGTGCCAGACTATCCTCAGGCCAAGTTTCCAGGTGTTTAACCTTCTCTTACGTTTATCCGTACAGTGCACCTCACACACGCTGTGGATAGGCGTTGTATGCTTCAGGTACGTTACAGATCTGTCGATCATCCTTGCATCATTACCTTGACTGATCAACAACTAGCGAGATTTACCAGGTAACCGGACCAGTCGAGAGGTTTGCCGGTCAGATTGCAAGCCATGGGTATGTTGTCGGTGCGTCTAGTAGCTTTCACGATGAGATGCTCTTAGACGTACATGGATCCAGCATGCCCGTCAACTTATCACGAATTCGAGGGTCCCGAGCCTATCCCCTATGACACGGAAGGTCTCCCATCTTCATCATCTTCGTTGGATACTCACAGAATGTGCGGCCACCGACAGGAACGGACAGAGGCAACAGATACAAGGTGGGTATCACACCGTGCGTCCGATCGTCTTCTTGATAACGTCCGTAGATCGAGAAAACAGTAACCGCCTACGATGAGGTACTCACTTTCCTAACCTCTGTTTTGATGTTGAATTCATTGAACTGCGCAATCTTGGACAAATGAAAGGACGCCACACTTTCTGTCGATCTATTGGTCTCCCATCCGAACTGTAATGGTCGTATCGCAGGTCCGTGGACCATTTTACTCGCTGATAGGGTCTCACTGCTTTTCCAAAGCGACGGGGATGTGCCTAGGAGGTCACTTGGTTCGTTTTCTCTTACTACTCGGCTAGGACGACGTATCTTACCAAAGCCCAGGCATTTCGTGTGCGATATTGATATTTCTTGTTGAAGACACTCTGATTGAACGGTTGGAATATTTATCAGGCTGCTTTTGACTCCAGAGTACTATCCTCAGTATGCTTTTTTGCAACTGACGTCCATAGTGCAACTCTCGGGAAAGGCAAGAATGATGACTCACTCGAGCGTGTCCGAAGAGGCGATATGAAAGGAGAGCTCGTTGTAAGCATTCCCAGCCATCCTATTACCTTGATTTCACGGGTTATTTTAGATGATTTTCGGCAAGCAAGCATGTACCGCCCCTTGTTTTACTCTGCCAGGCTAATGTGGGGTGAAGGATACACATGTACCACGTGCGGGCCGCGATCTTATCAGAAAGACGCTCGAAGATGCCAACGTTGCATGCTCCGTTCGTACAGTTTGATGCGTGCTTTGAGATGCTCACTGAGTAGTTTCAGTTTTTGGAGGTACAAGCTCAACACGCCTTTATTCGAGACGAGTCGTCCAAGGGACGATGGGATGCAGCCCTCACGAGGTCCCTCTTCACATTCATGCTGGAGGTGTTTGAGAGGACGGTTGGACGAGACCTCGGCCCAAGGGTTGACAAAAGCGCTGAGATTGAACATATCTGTTAAACTGCAGGAAGTTGTGTTTGTGTTTAAAACCAATGCCTCTGCGGAACAGTAGCAAATAATTCTTGTCGGCGTTGATTGTCGAATTGTACAACAGAATACTGGTGCTGTGGCGCAGGAAAGGAAGAGAGTAGATAATGCAACAAGATGATGGTACACTTTTTCCAAGAAATGGAATTGCCAGATCAAAGAGGACATCTCACTCTAAGCCCATAATCTACTCAGAACACCTGTCTTCCCTCCCGAACTCGAATTCCCTAGAAGTAAACCTATACCACTTTGGATAGCCATGCTCACAGGTCGCATCGGCGCCGAGTCATACACGTGTGGACATGGTTGTGAAAGCGGCTCAACATCATTCACCGATCTGTCCAAGTCCTTCTCGAATAGGGAAGGTCTTCTTGGTGAGTGTCCTAGTTCATCCAAGCGCGGGGAATCGAATGTTCGTCGTGCGGCCTTGAGGCGCGTAAGCAGCTGTTCGTACAATGCAATTTCCCCGTCAAGATGATCCTTCGTTAGATTTGTGAAGTCTTCGACTTTTTGCGTATGATACGTGTCCAGTTCGGACATGGTCGCATTGAGGACTGTTTCGCAACGTGTAGCCATGTCTTCGTTTGGCTGATGGTGAATCAGTCAAGGAAGAGGTCTAGACACGAATTGCATACGCTATTGTTAGTGGCTTCGACGTACCGAGAATACGTGGACCGGTGGGTCTCTATGATTCCCTTGGAATAGTAGGCTCAGCTTGTGTCTGAATTACCACATCACAGAACGCACCTGATATGTCATGTAGGGATGGGCGACAGCCTTTAGCGCTTCGTGAGTTGCTAACTGTCTTCTTCTTGCCTGCGGAAATCTTGAGCGGAGAATCACACATGCAATAAGTTAGCACTGACATGATCGTCGTACAGATCTGCCACACTTTGCAACGTTTCTGCAGTCTTCTGAACCGCCTTCGTAAGCTTGAGACAGTCTTGGCAGTCGTCATGCCAACACCAAGCGCCGTCATTGTTCAAGAGACCTTGCAACTGCGGGGAGGCACTTTCCTCCTCCACTGCGCCGAGAGCTAGTGTGGATGACGATGACTTTGCAGTGATAAGAGACAGGATGGAATAGGAAAGCAGGCGCTCGGCTTTCGACATCTCTGTATGCGTCAATGTTTGTGAGGACATGCTTTAACCCAATGTGACCACCCACCTATACGCGCTTCCCTCACTCGGTTGAAGGTGTTCCGCAACCCCTGCACACCCCTGCCTACGGCTCGCACATGGTTTTCGAACTTTTCAATCGTTTCCGAAGCATCCTGCATAACAACGTTGAATGCTGGATGAAAAACGTGTGCAAAGAAGGATGGCCCAGCGGGGCGCATGGACAGGAATTGTGGCATTAGCCGTTTCCACTCCTTGCATGGAAAGGAGCATGAAGGATATGAGCAGGTTCTTAAACCCTACTCTGTGCTAAGGGACCGCTCACCAGGTCATCTTCGCAGCTCAAGAACGACGTGACAACCTCCGCGTAGCGCGCGATTGGGTGTCGCACAACACGGTCGAGATATCGTTCCAAGTCTCCTCGTCGAGCTTCGACAAATGCGGCGTTGAACCGACCTGCATATTGCTTCTCTGGAAGGGGAGGTAGTGCAATCCCGGGAAGGCGTTTGAGTAACGAGGTGTGAAGAACGACGAAGTGTGAAAAGCGACGCTGGACAGTAATATATACGGGTGAGGCCGAAAGGATCGCCTTGCCACCAAGTCCACTATGTTCGGATGATTGGACAAGAGAGGTGACGCTGTACACGGTATAAGCACCGGAAAGACTAGATGATTGTTTCGACGGTGAATGTACCAAGACGCGGAACCGGGGAATCTTGGGTTGCCAAGCTGGGCCTTCGTCTACAAAATGTCTGTCGGCTTCCCCGAGACCTAGCCCATTGAGTCGAATGTCTTCCACGACTGAATCTGTCGTTAAAAAGCGTCCGTGGAATATAGGAGTAGATGGTGCAGGCTTGTCTTCAGGGTGTGGAACACCGTTGAGGACCCACTCCTCTGCACCGCTGGTGACGAAAGCGGAGAAGCGATTGACAGTCTTCCCACCAAGTAATCGTTGCCGAAAACTCGGGAACATGTCTGGTCGTTCCCCTGTAGTCTGTGGGACAAGCTGAGAGTGTTCCAATTCAGAATTGCGCGGCATGACGGAGTCCGTGGATCGCTCCTTCGTTGTAGAGTGACTATCAGCGGGCGCGGAGAGGAAGTTGACAGTACGCTGGATTGCAAAACATCAGTTAAAACGGTGACCAACGCCGTAGTCCACCTACCGTGTAATAAGCTGTGGGCAACAAACCAACTCTTCCATCCTCCGTCTTCACAACGCTCCAGCCATCCCCAACATCTTGCTTCAAAACCTCGAGATCGTCTCCCGCTTCGACGGTGAGCTCTCTGAACTCGGCCTTACCCTCGAACTGGTAAAGTGCGCGCGCAGACAAGCCGCGTTGTCCACGATCGTCTAGGTGACCAGTCAATTCGTCGTCGGAGAGAGGCTCCTGATCTAGATGCTCTGTCCACGCAGTAGACGAATTTAACCCCGCGTCAAAGCCGTGATCAGGGCAAGGTATCTGGTAAAATATAGATATCCGATCAGAAGGAGTTGTATTCTGCACTGTCGTGCAGGGAGAGGTCGCCATCGTGTAGTAATGCGAGTGTTAGGGATGCTGCCTGGTATGCCAACCAGGATATATACTACTTGGGATCATCCAAACGGGTTTAGTAACTCGACCATCATCCACACAAACAATCGCGCTATGGAGCCTTTGCTAGCAAAGTTGATACTGTCGGGCTCGAGACTCCTCGAGATTGTCCATATTAACATTGGTTCGCTTTGGTGGTTCTACGCGGATAGCAGGCAGAACACGATTGGTCATGAACCAACTTCACAGAGATAGCACCGACCTTGCCTGAACAAGGCACTACCTGAAGTGGTTGGTTGCCACCTCCGGGGGTGCTGCTTTCAGAAATCCTTGAGATCCACTCATAAGGACTAATGATACACGATTCTGGTTCTTACTAGGATGTTTTTTTCTACTACCTCGAAGCATCTGCTCTACTTGCAGTCAGGGAATCCGAGACCTCCAAAACCGGTCCAAGCGGGGTGGCAAGCACGGAAGTGGTGTGTCTTGTCAATGTCCTGCAGATCTTTGATGTCTTCCTCAGTCAGATTTATGATTTTTGCGTTGCCTGTGCACATCGTTAAATGCTGCCGTAGTTGGAGCGATCTCAACTACATACTGAGAATACGCTCGCTCGTCACCGACTTAGGCAACACTACAGATTGAGGAAGATTAGCGAAGTATTGTGAGAAGCACTGAGGGAAAGCTCGCCCGTGTGCAAAGGTTTGTTGGCCTGTAAGGAGATCAATACGTTGGCAGGCGGGATATCATACTTGGTGGCGATTCTGTTGACTACCTCGTTTTTCAGAAGAGGAGAGTTGTCAGAACCAAGTGGTGAGTACGCCGTCAACGAGATTCCCTTGCTGCGGCAGAATTCCACGACATCCTGCTGTGGGCAAGACCTTCCAGACATTACGGTCATGCTTGCGGTCGTAAGAGCGGCTGTCGAAGAACTCACGGGTGGAGTTCGATCTGATTCACTGCAGGAACCACTCGGGCAACTTCCAAGAGTCGCTCCAAGTATTCAACAGAGAAGTTCGAGACACCTTATCAAAGAGGTGTGTATGACATACCTCCAAAGTGGCGTACATGACTTACCAATTGCTTTTAGTTTCTCTGGGTAAGCAATGTAGAGGTCTTCCATCGCTTTCCACGTGTCAAGCCAATCATGTGCCTTGTCAGCCTTGCCATCCCGTGTCATAGGAGCTGGCCAATGCATCAACCCTGAACGTGGATTGAGCGTCCTGCGTGCAAAGTGCGAGAGGGTGATGCGTACACAAGTCAATGTAAGGAGTATCGAGTTTCTTGAGCGATGACTCTAGCGCTGCTACTGGATCCCTTTGGTCTGGGTTGTCGAGTTTGGTTGTCAAGAAGATCTGTTCTCTCAGAATGCCAGATGCCTTGATGCCCTGGCCGACTTCTGTCTCGTTCTGGTAACCGGCGGCGGTGTCGATGTGCCGGTGTCCATTCTTCAATGCAAACTCCACTGCGTGTTCGACCTGGCCTGGCTTGGACT